>CAOKZL010003380.1:0-102639 GCA_948472985.1 Iguana delicatissima | reverse complement strand
GTTCAGAGTTGTGCAGCACTACTCCGGACTCCCTCTCATGTCCGCCATGCGCCGGAAGTCCCAAATTGCCATCACTTTTAACATCTCATTTAACATCTCATTTTAACATCTCATTTTAACATCTCATATCATATCAATAGATTCATACCACATGGGCTACTAGGCAGGAGTGTCCCAGGTCAAGATCAAAACCTGAGACTTGGGGATGGTCCCTAGTGATGTGACAGGAATTGCATCTTGTGATTTCACCCACTGGTAATATCATTAAGCATGATGCATTAAGCATCAACTGCAGTTGCTCACAGCATGTCACTGAAACAAACAAAGACTAACAAATTCAAGAATACTTCTCTGATCGGAAATTTTTCCAAACTCTTCAATGAACAGAAGAAAATCAAACATCCCCTAACTCTGTTTTAATACCTTTCCAAGCACCAGTTTTAAGAATCCACACGAATTCTCATCCAATCAAATAACATTTTCTAAGTTCCACTTTAAAGAGGAGAAAACCTCAAAATCCCCCAGCTCTGTTTTTAACAGAGCTTTTAACAACTTCCCCAACCAAATAATTTTTTCCATACAAACCAGAAAGTAGTCCAAGCCCTGCTTTTCATGTGTTGCTCTCATTAACCAATGGTCACATTTTCTTTCTTTTCTTTTTTACAATCAGATTAAGGAATCTTCTATTGTCCCTCAAATCATCAGGATCATCAGCCTTACCATCATACAACTTAATAATCACCAAATATTTTGGGGAGATGATGAGAGTGACATTAAATTTGATAGACCAACAAAGCAATCCTATCTATGCATTTCTATCAGAAGCAATCCCTGTAGAATTTAATAGGACTCACAACTTTAAAATGCTGAGAATCAAGGAAATCCCAGTCATATTTAACATATACCAGGATTTCAAGATTTGGCCATTAAGAAAGAATTGGAGAGACAGGAAATAAGAGAAGGAGAAGGAATATTATGGGTATAGCTTGGAGAAGTGTGGGTAGAAATACAAAAAGGATGTATTGTGGGGGGTGCTACTGGCTACTACTGAAACCTGGGCTTCCAGGCTCAGAGTTGAATTCAGGAGTATACCCAGGCTGTGAACTTGCATCCTCAGCAGGACTGTAAACCCATCCAACACAAGGTGAATTTCTATTCCCTGATCTCCCTTTCAACTGATCAGGAGCACCTCCATCTTGTCTAGATTAATTTTCAATTCGTTTGCCATCAATCAATCCATTATTGATGACAGGCACTGGTTAAGGACCAAAACAGATTCCTTGAGCTGTGGTGGGAAGGAGTAATAAAGTTGGGTGTCATCTACATACTGATGACATTGAACCCCAAAACTTCAGACAAGCTTTCTCAGCACTTTCATGCAGATGTTAAATAGCACAGGGGACAGAACTGAGCCATGAGGGATCCCACAGGCCAAAGGGGTCAAAGGGTTAAAAAGGAATTCCTCAATACCACAGGTTTGCTGCTCCATGAAAGAATGAAGCCACTGTAAAACAATGTCCCAAAGTCTCATCCCCAAAAGGTGACCCAGAAGGATACTATGGTAGATGGCATCAAAAACTGCTGAGAGGTGTAGTAGAACCAACAGGGACACTCTTCTCCGGTCTAATTCCTTATGTAGGTCATCCACCAAGACGACCAAAGCAGTCTATCCCATAGCCAAGCCTGAAACCAGATTGAAACGGATCTAGATAATCCATTTCATCCAGAAACCCCTGGAGCTGAGAAGCCACCACACGTTCCAGAATGGAATGTTAAAGACTGGGTGATAATTATCCAAATGGTGGGATCCAGGAATGGATTTTTTTAGGTTTGGGTGGTATGAGTATTTATGGAATGACAAGGCTAAAGTTAATGTACTATTTAATGATCATTATGTGAGAAAATCTCTATTAAGAATAGGAATAGGTTGTGCCCTAAAACACCCTCCGGGTGTCATCACAAGAGGCTTTTTACAGAAAGGAGATGACAGCAAAAGAAACTGAGATTTCATGCCAAGACTTGTTGCAATATGATCAAGAGTATTATAGAATCAAGCTGACTGAGGAGTTAATTTCTAAAGGGTACTCATTTCAATGGTTTTTATATAGAAAAATAGTGGAGAAATATAAAGTTGGTTTAAAAGTATGATTTTGAATTGACTAAAACTGAGTTTGAGAAACAGTTGTGCACAGATGATGAACATTTGATTTCTAAGTTTCATAAACTTTTGTTAAAATTAGAGATGGAGGTCAACAATTGTATGATAAAATGGACACAAAATATTGAACATAATATTCAGTTGGAACAATAGGAAAAATATCATCAGAAGGAATTAAGTTTATTTTATGGTCCTAAAGAGAATTTCTAAAAGATAATGTATCAGCTGTATATTCACTCCAGAAAAATTGGCCAGAATATGCAAAGATATATCAAACAGATGCTGGAAATGTGAGCAGCAAGTGGGAACTTCTTACTGGGAAAGGTTCCAACAATTCTGGAATCAAATACATTTTGAAAATTGAGATTCAATCCATTCTGAAATCATATTTGTTGGGATTAATAGAAGACCAACCAGAGAAGAAGTATGGCAAGACACTAGGGCCATTTCTGCACTATACTGTTGTAGTCCTATTATTCCACTTACATCATCCTGTGGAATTCTGGAGTTTGTAGTTTAGGGAGGGGCTTTTAGAATTCTCAGCCAGAGAGCTCTTTGGCCACAGTAAACCATAAAACTGAGAATTCCACAGGATGTTGAAAGTGGAATAATAGCACTATAATTATGCGGTGCAGAAATGGCCTATGATTCATGACTACTGCATCATAACTATTATATGCATAGAAGTGGGAGAATACATAGCTTCCAGTGAAAGAAAAGTGGCTGAAACAAAATTTGGACTTAGTTGAAATGGATAAATAGACAATATCAATTAGAGAAAAATCAATTATGTCTTATGTGAAAGATTGGGAACCTCTAATAAGCTTTTTTTGCAAGAAAAGTGTACAATTAATTGATAATAGGATTTAGAATGTTGGAAAGGATAGCAGTGGATGTATTATTATGTTATTAGTAGTTAGAGAAGTTATTTTTTTCTGAGATAATGTTACCTAAAATCTGAGTTTGGAAAGCTGGAAATGATCATTTAAATGTGCTTATTATTTTCCCTTCTTTTTAGTTTAGTTTTCATTTAGCATTTAGTGTTTAGTATTTTCTTATAAGTGCGAGGACTTGGATGATGTCTTCCTGGAACAGATGATGAAACATTCAGAAAGGAGAGATGTAGTGGTAATAGATTTCAACTATCCTTTTTTATTAGTATTTTTATTTGAATAAAAGAAGAGAAACAAAGAAAAACAACAAAAGAAAAAACACACAATAAAATTACAAACAACAACAACAACAGAAAAACCACCAAGCTATAAAGACTATAGAACTGATCTAAGCTACAGAACAATATAATATTAAAGGAAAAAGGAGTCAAAACTTGAAAACTAAACTAATAAGTTCAAAAGTCTTTTAAGAACCATGTAATACGCAAAGCCCTTCTCACTGTTTGGGAAAAATACAAACTTCTCCTCTGCCCTAAAAAGCCATCATGGGTATCACCACTCGAGGCACTTTCTGTTACTGGGTTGAGAAGACATGGTAATTGGATGACCTATAAAGATCTGTTAAAACAAACTAGGGACTCCATTCTGTTGAAAGATCAACAACAATTAACAGAAGAAGGATTTCATATACAGTGATTTCTCTATTTGCAAATAAGAGAGAGGTTTAAGAAAGATCTCCGAGCTGGTGGGGTGGAATTGAGACGTACTGAATTAGAAGATCTCATATTAAAAGGTGAAAAACATCTACTCTCGAGGTTGTACAAGATGTTGTTAACGTGCAATCTAGAGGGAAAGACCATCAAAGAATGCATGATAACTTGGGCCACAGACCTAAGCCATAATATCCAGCTGGAAGATTGGGAAACAATCTGGACAGATAATATGACACTCTAGATCTTATGTTCTCCAAGAAAATGTGTTAAAGATTGTGTACCAGGGGCATTTGACATCTAATAGACTAGCCAAAATGAATAAGGAAATGAAGAACCAATGTTGGAAATGTGGTGACCAGGTTGGTTCTTTTTTCCATATGTAGTAAGGGTGTGATAGAGCAAAGAGATTCTGGTATGCAATATGAGCCAATATGCAGAAAATTTTGAAACTTAAAATTGAATTAGTACCAGAATTCTTCCTACTGGGAATTTTGGGATCTGATAAGAGGATGGATTTATGTACCAGAAGACTAGTGTGCCATTTGATCATGGCAGCCAGACTTGTTTATGCCAGGTATTGAAAATTGTCTACAATCCCCACAATTGATGAATGGTTAGAGAAAGTCACCAAAATTGCACAGATGGACAAAATGACATATAGACTAGAGAGCAAGATGGACAGTACATTTTATAAGGCTTGGGAGTTGTTTGCAGCATTTATCCAAAGTCAGAAAATTTCCACTAATGGCTTCCATTGCTGACATTTCAGTACTTTCCGTTTGTGAAGCGAGATCCAATTGGGTTCCTCCTGTTTATGTTTCTTACCTTTTCTTACCCTTATTTTCAGTTGTATAGGGGAATATGATGTGCTTTAAAAGCTCAAGAAAAATCTAATATAAATGATCTTTTTTTATATTTTAATATATTAATTGGCTGTATGTTGGTACTCCCAGGAAAATGTTCTGGTGGGAGGATGAAAAAGAAGAAGAAAATCTGATGTCTATTGATTTTATTGGTAGATTAGGGATGTGAAGGATTACCAATTATCACTACGTATTGTAGATTATAAGGAGCTATTTGCTATTAATGGTATGGGTAGTACAATAATTAGTGGCTGATATAGAGGAGATTATGCTTACTTAGATGAATTTTATGTTAGATAGATTAATCAGCCTTTTCCCTTTTCTTATAACAGGGAGGTATTAGTTAATGACATTCCTTGAGATTGCAACAAGGCTGTTATCTCACTCCAGGGGAGGGGGTTCTTTTTTTTCTTTTTCAAGTTATGTATGTATTAGGTAATTGGTATGTATATAGTATTTGTATATTGTTAGATATATATCTAATATTATTGTAACCATAGTAGTTTTGTGTAAATTATTTAGTCTTTTATGTTATGTCATCATTAGTCCATGTTTTTTATTTTTTGTGATGTTGTTATATTAATTTATGTTAGGGATAAGTATATGTTAATATCTGTCGTGTCCAGGGCAGAACAGACAATTAATCAACAAGTGGCAGAGCAGGGCTTACTCACAAAGGAAGAGTGGGGAAATGTCCAAACAGAATTCAGGTTCTGGAGCAAACAAATTTGAAGGGCAAAGCCAAGTCGTAGTCAAACACGCAGAGGTTTAAGGTGATCCAGGTACAACAGAATACAGTTGTTATCATGGTATTCTGGTCTGGTCTTTGGTGAACTAAGATATCATTTTGATATCATAATTCGGCCCTTTTTCCTGCCACCAGCTAAGCATTTGTAAGGCTCCGCCGGACAAGCGCAAAGCTAGGCATGGGTGATAGTTGTAAAGTGCCAGATATAGCCAGTTCCACTTCAGGAGACAGCCACCCGAAAACAAACACCTTGATTGTAAGACAAAGAGGACTCTTCGCCTGTGAAAACACCCTGGCAAGCCAGGTACTTAACGGCTGAGCTAGCCACATCTACATCTCAGCCATACTATTGTCGATTCGGTTCATAACTCAATCATGCAAATTCCGACCTCTCAGAGCCTTTGTCCCCAGATCAAAACTCATTGATCTCATGCAAAGACCAGACTAGCCTGCGGCCGTTCTGTCCCTATAAAAGTTGCCCCGTTTTTGAGAGCTCTTTGGAACTCTCGCTGGACCTTGCTAAAATCACTTAAACTCTTGCTGAATCACTGGAACTCTCGCTGGACTTAGCTGAAATCACTTAAAACCTTGCTGAATCACTGAAACCGTCCAGAACTCTCGCCGGATCATCTTGCTGCCGCTTGGCTCAGCAGGTTCCCCTCGGTTTCCACACCAGGCTTCCTTTCTTCTCCCCAATTGGTGTCTTCAGGACTTCGGATAGGTGGCGTATTGCTCATTTCTCCACAAAACTCTCTTTCTTTCCTCACTAGTTAGGTGTGCTTGAGTTTTATTATTTTTCTTGCTTAATAAAACTGTTAGTATTTTAAACTGCTTGACTCCTCACTGACCTGAACTGGTATACATAGGATAAAAGATCTCGCTGTGTTGTGCTGTCTCTCATTAGCCAAGAGAGTGCTCCAGCTAATTTTCCCCATTTTGCTCGTTTGGTTTGGTTATTTGGGCATCCCTCTCAGGACCCCCAGTTTACAGGGTAACACAGTGCAGGGCTCCACAACCAGAAAGATCAGTTGCTGACCCTGAAAGAAAAGGGCCAGCTGGAAGCCTTTTATCTTACTGATGCTGTTGCCACAGGTGTACTTTTGTTAGGGCTCATTTATTACTTACACACAATGAGCAGCACAGTCCCTCTTTCTGACATCGTCTCTCTTGCACGGTAAGTGTCTGTGTTGTCTCATCCTCTGATATTTGTTCCTTTTGCTCAGGTCTCTGCTGTTGTTTGTTATCTTTTTCTGAGCAAGTTCATGAGGAAACTCCTGCCTCGGATTCAGAATCCTCCCCCTCACAGCCAGGGTCTCCAAGGCAGGGGCATGACAGTATGTTAATAAAAATATTTTATAAAAAACACCTTGAAAACTAATAAAGCTAACAAACACTGAACTACACTACAACCACACATAACTAAAAATTGGTTCCCACCCCCGCTACCAACAGCAATTAGTAATATAGCAGTAACAAACTAACCATTAAATCCTGAATAATTTTAGAGTTAGTACTTGTTGCCTATTATTTACATAGTAGATCTAAGCTTACAAAATTGGTTAATAATTACATTTGATATAAGTTGTTAATAACAATTCTAACTTGCTGATCAGGTATCTTTGTTACAATTTTTTTAAAGAAAGTTAATCATTACTTAGTAATCTTAATCAGTAATATCTAACTCTTATTTTATTCTATCTTAAAATTGATAATCCTTAAAATAAACAATCTCTATATAATAAGTACTAAAAGCAACAAATGGAATAAAACCATTTTCCACATTCCAATCACTCTTCTGCTACAGTAGAAATTTAAGATCAAACCTTTAACAAAGAGAGGAAAAAGAGAAAAAATAAACTATTTTTATTCTTTCTTTCTTTATTTTTTATAATCATCAAATTGTTGACGAATTCCAGGGGGCATGCCGTGGATTAGCATGACCCACAGTTTAGCTGCGCTTAAAAGTAAGCCAAAAGCTTACGTCCCAAGAAAAGACCACCAGAGAATGAGGCCACCAGGTAGTCTAAAAACACAAAAGAACAAAGAATGAACAACAACTGACTGGCAAGCAGGCAGTTCTTAAAGACAGTGGTAAACAAATTGAGAGCATGAGAACAGAAAACTTTCCAGTCAAAACTTCTACTTTGTTTTGAGAATGAGCTCAGAGAGCCTTATCTCACTTCCTGAGAGCACACAGGCTGGGAACTGCTAAGCTGCGTTTCCATGGTTACGCGAGGCCAGAGAAGAGACAAGAACATTTAACCCTTTAGACAGGAACAGACAGTACTGCCTTAGGCAGTAACACTTAACACAAATATCTTCAATCTCTTCATAAATTTCCTTTAACAACTTATAATTATACACTAATTTCAAGAACTGTAAATCATAAACTATTTCATTTTTCAATCACTTTCCCTATCAAGACAATCATGCTTAATCTATGTCTTAAATCTTTATATGTAGAGACCAAAATTTCAAACTGATGCCAGCTGAAAGAAACATATTTCCTGGGGAATCCATCAATTAATAAATCTGTAAGAATATTGTTGTTCTCCTCTTGTCCAAGCAGCACTTCTTGTAGATTCACAAACCGATTGTCATACTGTTACCACTGCAATCTGGCCTGGCCTTGGTGAGCCAAAGATATCATTTTTGATATCATAATTCGGCCTTCTGCCACCAGCTAAGGGTTTGTGTGGCCCCGCCGAACAAGCGCGAAGCTAGGCATGGATGATACTTGTTGCTCCTATCACACACCAGATATTGCCAGATCCGCTTCAGGGGGAGACCTCCCGATACAAACACCTTAATTACAAATGCACAGTAAAACAAAAGGGCTCTCTGCCTGAGAGAACACCCTGGCGAGCTAAGCACCTAACGGCCGAGCTAGCCGCATCTACATACCGGCCATACTATTGTCAATTTGGCATACAATTCAATCATATACATTCTGACCTTTTGGAGGCTTTGTCTCCAACCCAAAACTTATTGTTCTCACCCGAGACCAGACTAGCCTGCGGTCGTTCTTTTCCCTATCAAACCCCCCAGTTTTGGTAGTTCAATGGACTTCACTGGACCTGGCCAAACTCCACTGGAACTCTCACTGAATCACTTGCTGAAATCACTTGAAGCTCCCGTCGGAACTTTTCCTCGCCTCTCTGCCGCTTGGTCCAGCAGATTCCCCTTGGCCTCCACCTCTTCAATTGGTGTCTCCAGGGCTTCGGACAGGTGGCGTATTGCCCATTCCCCAAATTCTCTTTCTTTCCTTTCTAGTTAGGAGTGTGTTTGTGTTTTTATTATTTTTGTTTAATAAAAACTGTTGCTATTTTGAAACTGCTTTGACTTCTCACTGACCTGAACTGGTATACATAAGATAAAAGATCCCGCTGCGTTGCCCTGCCTCTCGTTAGCCAAGAGAGTGCTCCAGCTAATTTCCCCATCTTTGCTTGTTGTTGTTTGGTATTTGGGCGCCCCTCCCGGGACCCCCAATTTACAGGGTAACAATACATTCTGCAAAATAAAGCCAATTCACCATCCATGTTGACATTCAAGAGCATCATTGTAAACCGGGTTGTGACATCACTTGTATTCTTCATTTTCCCAAAATCAACCATGCTAACTGTCTCCCTGCCTTGCTGGCTATTTGTCTCAGTATATGTAGACATGATTTCCAGATGCAAAGCTTGTGGTTGCATCTTCTTTTCCCTGGAGCTGCCAACATATCACATCAGCCATCTGTTGCATTTTAAACTCCTTTTCTTTAAATAGACAATTATCCAACTTTCATGAAACTTTGGAAAATTGTTCTGTAATCTCATCAAACATTTTTGACGAGATTACAGAACAAGTAGATGGTTTGTCTAAATTCAGCAAGGAAATCTGTAAAGCATTTGGGTATCTCTTCAGAATTTCCTAGGTCACAATCCAAAACTGAAACCATACTAAATTCCATTCATTGTACTCTATATTCCAGAACAATAAGACTGTGTACTCAAAACATATGATAAGAGAAGAATTACAGATTTTCCCAGAAACGTTACACCTCAGGCAGACTTGGCAAGTAATTTTAACAAGTTCATCTTTGTAATATACAATACAAGTGTCTTAGTGGCAAAATCAGAGTCCCATTACATAGTTAATAAATCCAGTGCTACAATCCATATCCAGACAGTTACTATTCAGTTTCAGAAGAAAAGTGACCCATCGTTAAAAAGCCAAAGAAGAAAAAGAACAATAAACCACAACCAAATCCAAAACATTCTGAAGTCCAAATAAACAAAACAGTATGTAATCTGAAGATAAAAATAACAGGGGAAAAAAGGAGAAAGAAAAACTTAAGTGCTTAACTATTGCATACTCAGGACCAAAAGTGAACTGAGAGTAATCCATACATATGCCAGGTTTGGGAAGAATAAGGCCACAATTTTATTGGGTACAGCTGTGACATGGGTGACATGCGCATGGGCCTCAATCCAGGCATTGTACAACCCACTGGTTGGTTGATGAGCCCAAAACCCCGCCAGGCTGGGACCACCTTGGTGGCAAGCATGAGGGCCACTTGCTCATCAAGGAATGAAGAGGATGTGTGCCCCTAGAGACAAGTGCACACCTGATACTTCCTGCACTCCTAACTCCTGTCCCAGCCTGGGAAACCACTATCCCAGATCCAGTACCCATGCCAATGCTGCAAGCTGTGACAAAAAAAGACAAGAACTACAGAACACTGTCAAAAAGCATCTGCAAGGGGAGGTGGGAGGGACTGACATTCAAAGAAGACTGAGCTCAGGCTGGAAGGACCTCAGTCTATATACCCTCTGGTTGGACCAGAGGGAAACCAGCAAGAAAAAAGCCTGGACCAGGACAGCCAATGAATTCAAACCGGCCAGTTTGAACTCATTGGCTGCTGGCTGCAAATGGGGGCCTTCCCAGCAGTGCGAGGGCTGCTGGGAAGGAGGAAGCAGCTATCCCAACTGACCACATGGCCATGGAGGTCATGTGCTTGGAGTGCTGTCCCAAAAACAGCCTCACGGTAAATTGTGCAGCTGCAATTCTTTTCTACTGCCAATCCAGAAAAGAGGTACTATCTCCTTAAATTTAAGCGTAGGAGAGCTTTAATAATAGGCGAAGTACAGCTGCAGAAGACAAAGGGCATCTTGTTTGCATGAGTAGAAATATAGTAAAAATTATATACATACATATAAGAGATACAGACACTGAAATGTAGTGTCCATATGGCAGGGCAAAATACCCTCACACATACCCCCCAGCTCCACCGAAGTGTGCAATTATCTTAGAGCCTCAGGACCACTGTGCCCTGTGCTTTGTTCCTGAGCAGACACTTCACAGGACCTGACCCTGGCTTGTGCAGAGTCTTCAGGCTCCCCATGTATGGGGGAGCCCACTAGCTCAACAGGGGAAGCCTCTCCTGCCAGGCACAACACTTCAGGGTTATGCAACTGAGCAGAGCTACCTAAGTCTTGTCCTCCATTAAAGTGGCTGGAAAACAGAATGCAGATTTCAACTATCCTGGTATTTGTTGGAAGTCAAACTCTACCAAGAGTATCAGATCCCACAAATTTCTCATTCGTATTGCAGACAATTTCACAGTCCAGAAGGTGGAAAAGAAAACAAGGGTAACAGCTGTTTTAGATCTGATCATAACGAACAATAATGACCTGGTAAATGGGGTGGAAATGGCAGGATCCTTAGTTGGACCAAGTTCTCTTGGAGTTTATTATACAGTGTAAAAGGGAATCTAAGTGTAGTCAGATACACATTCTAGACTTTTAGAAAGCTGATTTCAGTAAACTTAAAGAAATACTAGGTGTGATTCCATGCTCAGGAATACTACATGAAGGGAGTTCATGATGGATGGGAATTTATGAAAAGTTAGATATTGAAGGCACAATTCCAAACAACTCCAATGAGGAGGAAAACTGGAGGTACCTAAAGCATCCACGATGGAAGTCTAAAAAACATTCAAATAAGCTAAGATTTAAAAGGGACATGTACAAGAAATGGAAAAAGGGGGAAATCACCAAAGAGGAATTCAAACAAATAGCCAGCAAGCGTTGGGAGAAAATAAGAAAAGCTAAAGTGCAGAATGAACTCAGGCTTACTAGAGAGGTTAAAAAGAATAAAAATGGCATTTTTTTCATTCTTTCCACAGCAAAAGCAAGAACAAAGAACAATCGTCATTGCTTGGAGAAGGTGGTGAAATGTTAACAGGTACAGAGAAAAGGCAGAACTACTCAACACCTTCTTTATCCCAGTCTTTCCCCAAAAGGGAAACAGTGCTTGACTTGGGGAAAATGGAATAGATGATGAGCTAGAGGGAATGCACCACAACATAGGTAAAGATGTAGTACAGGAATAATTGGCTGCTCTAAATGAATTCACATCTCTGGGGTCAGATGATCTATATGCAACAGTATTAAAAGAATTGGCAGAAGTAATTTCAGAACCACTGGCAATAATCCTTGAGAATTCCTGGAAATCAGGAAAGTCTCAGCAGACTGGAGGAGGACAAATATTGTCTCCATCTTCAAAAAGGGAAAAAGAGGACACAAACAATTATTGCCCAGTCAACTTGATATCAATACTTGGAAAGATTCTAGAGCAGATCATTAAACAGATAGTTTGTAATTACTTAGAAAGCAATGCTGTCATCACTAAAAGTCAACATGGGTTTTTCAAAAACTAGCCATGCCAAACTAATCTTCTCTCTCTCTTTCTCTCTCTTTTGATAGAGTTACTGGCTTGATAGATTAAGGGAATGCTGTGGATGTAGCATATCTTGACTTCAGCAAGGTCTTTGACAAGGTTCCCCATAATATTTTTGCAAACGAGGTAGTAAAATGTGGGCTAGACAATGCTACTGTTGTAATTGGTTGACTGACCAAACTCAAAGGGTGCTCACCAACTCTACATCCTAGAAAGAAGTCAATACTGGAGTGCCACAGGGTTCTGTCCTGGACCCAGTGCTATTCAACATCTTTATCAATTACTTGAGTGAAGGAACAGACAGCATGCTGATCAAATTTGCAGATGATACCAAATTGAGAGGGGTTGCTAATACCCCAGAAGACAGGATCAAAATTCAAAATGACCTTGACAGATTGGATTGCTGGGCCAAAATTAATAAAATGAATTTCCAGAGGGAGAAATGTAAGGTACTCAGGCAGAAAAAATTAAATGCAGAGATGTAAGATACCTAGCTTGACCACAGTAAATGTGAAAGTTATCTAGGAGTTTTAGTAGACCACAAGCTGAACAAGTGTCAACAGTATGATGCAGCAGCTAAAAATGTAGCTCAAGGCTGCATCAACAAATCAAAGAAAATAAGAGTACCACTCTATTGTGCTTTGGTCAAACCCCACCTGGAATATTGTGTCCAGTTCTGGGCACCACAATTCTAGTAGGATATTGGCATGCTGGAACATGTCCAGAGGAGGAGGACCAAAATTGTAAAAGCCCTTGGAAACCATGCCCTATGAGTTGCTGCTTAGTGAGATGAGTATGGTTAGCCTGGAAAAGAGAAGCTTAGGAGGTATATGATATTTACGTTTAAATATTTGAAAGGATGTCATATGGAGGATAGAGCAAGCCTGTTTTCTGCTGGTCTGGAGACTGAGACATGGAGCAACGACTTCATGTTTCACGAAAAGAGATTTCATCTAAACATCACAAAGAACTTCCTGATGGTAAGGACCAGTAATGGGATGAATCCAGAATTTTCTGAATCTGAATCCAGATCGGAATCTCTGGAAGGTTCTGGGAATCCACAAATCTCATGAATCTCAAATCTTTTGAATCTTTTTTTTTAAAAAAAGGGTTTAAAAAGCAAGAGAAAGAAGGATAATCTTGGGCAAGACACACTCTCTCAGCTTTAGCAAAAGCCCAGGCAAAGGCAAACCTCCCTCTGAAGAAATCTGGCCAGGACAATTGTCATAGGTTTGCCTCAGGATCTCCCCAGACTGAAAATGACATAAAGGCCCTTTCTACACAGGCAGGAAAATGTGGATTAATCCCACATTTACCTGCCTGTGTAAACACAGCCACATACTACAGTACAGAGATAATCCAGGTCAAAACTGGATTTTCTTTGCACAGCCCCTTATGGCATTTTGTAGTTTGTAGTTTGATGATGCACCAGCACACTTTGGCAGAGAAGGCTATGCCACCTTGTAAAAGTACAAACCCTAGAATTGTGTCTGAAAGAGCTTTGCAAGGGAGCTATACAAAGGAATCCTTCAGCTGTCCTTGAAATCTCAAGCCTGTACCTTCCAGTCAAGTGCTGCACTTAAATATTAAATGTGCAATTTAAATATCTTAGAATACAACCCCTGATATAATTTCTGAAATTGTTAGCAAAGGTCATTATTATTCCAATGGAAAAAGTCACCTACTTGCTATCTCCCCTTGTGTGTCTGGTCTCCCAGATTTTCAGGCATCATGGTCTCCCAGGTTTTCAGGTGTCCTGGTCTCCAACAAACTATTTGGTTGGTGGATTCAAAAGATTCAGTTTGCCTATTTTGGTACAGGGATTTGGATTCGCAAATCTCAAATCCGTGCCCAGGATTCAAGGATTTGGTTGGCCCATCCCTAGTAAGAACAAATCAACAGTGGAATATGCTGCCTCAGAGTGTGGTGTAGTCTCTTTCTTCGGAGGTTTTTAAACAAAGGTTGGATGGCCATCTGTTGGGAATACTTTGTTTATGTATTCCTGTACAGCAGGGATTTGGACTGGATGATCCTTGTGGTCTCTTCCAGCTGTATGATACTATGACTCCAGCTGGTGAGATTCTGTGATGCAGAATAAGAAAGTGTGTGTATGGGTGTTGCCAGATGGATGCTTTACCAGCAGTCTAACTGATGAGATCTTTCTACCAAATCCCCCTCTTCCTCTCTCCCACCCCAGGTCTAGCCTGATGATGGAAACTTCTCTCTCCTAATTCCATAGTTCCCTCAACCCATCTCTTTCAGCTTGCCTGCTTAAGTCTCAGGGTGGTGCTAAGAGATTGAGAGCTGCTGCTGCTACCAAGATGCATCACCCTTTGTTCCTGCCCTTTGGGTCTTTTTCCTCCTATTGCCTCTAAAGATGCTGGTGCTTTGATGAACTGTCACTTTATCAAATTAACCAATAACAAGAAAGGCAAACATAAAATCAAGCTAGGTTACTGAACAAAACAAAAGGAAATGGTCAGAAAGACCAGCTCAGATGACACTTGGAAACCACTTACCCCTCACCACAATATCTTCATGATCTGCTACTAACATAAAGAAAGAAATGTTGGAAGAGACAGTAGACAATATACACATATCCCTTCCCCATAAGCATTGTGATTGAAAATTGCTGGTGAGATATACACTGATTTTCTCATTTTATCCTCACAATCAAGTCTAATGAAATAGGTTAGACTGAGATTTTTCAACCAGGATTCCCTGGAACCCTAAAGTTCCATGAAAGATCAAAAAAAAAATTTTTTTGAAGTATAGATATAAGAAATGTTCTGCATAGAGCCTCTGAAACTTGAAAGAACTAAATGTGTTTGTTTGCTTCAAGGGTTCCTTCAAGATAAAAAGTGTGAGAAAGGCTGGTTTACATTGAACAAGAGTGGCTGGTCTATGATCACCTATTACATTTCAGAGCTGGGTATCTCTGTAAGCTAAGATTCCAACAATAACTTTACTAGGTTTGCCAGAACAATGAAACAAGGAACAAGACAGCATGAAATGAATGCAGCTACTTCCTGACAGGCTGAGAAACAGAAATGAATGCCTGCTTGTGATTACGTTTACTTGACAACAGGATAAACGTTGAGGGCATGAAGACAGAAACTTTGGAAATTTAAAAGTGCATGCATATTCACACTGTTGCATTCACTATACTATGTTCATCTAACTACTCATAGATGAATCTAACACTAACATTTGAGCTTTTCCCCATCCACTTCCAACCCTGGATGTAGGTTGCCAGGTCTTGGAATTAAACATTCTAGCATGTGTTTGAGCCTGGCAATGGAGCACAGAACTGATAAGGAGATGGAGCTGGCAAAAGATTCGGTTGATTTCTGGTAGTCCCAGAGGCAGAGAACAGTAAAACATTCTGCAGTTATAAAAGAAACTGAGGAAGGGAGAAATCCCTTTGCTTTTCTAGCAATTGGGGTCACAGCAGTAATGAACAATATTCAGACAGACCAATGTTGTCTCCTCAGTTGATGTGTCCCTGGATCTTGACTGGTTATTATAATTTACAAGGCTCAGTCTGCTATCACTGAACTAATTTTTCTACTTTCTTCTGTGTGAGCACATAGCCTTATTTTATTTCCCATTGTCTGGCACCCAGATGGGTCATCCTTTTCCTGTTACTTAATTCCCACATAACTATCCCACTATCAGACTGATCAGGAGACAGTCTTTCCTGAAATGTTTCTGCTCATTGTCATTAAAGAGTTTCCATTTGCCTGGAGATTCCACACAAGTGATCCCCTTGTTCCACAAATAATTGTAATGCATCGGAAATTATTCTTGCATATTAATCTTCATGAGGCATTCATAAAGAAAAGTAGCAAGTGAAATTATAAGACTGTCTTTTCTTCAAGAAATGTGACAGTAAAAATGACATTGAGGTCTTTATTAGATTACTTTAATTTATCAAACTGAACAAAATGACAGTTATTATCTAGGAAGATATGACTAAAGAAACTTGGGGTTCACAATGCTCAAGCAAGAATAAGACAGCAGTTGTAGGGAGATTTGTTTCTCCCTGCAACACTCACAGGTACTTTTCAGATATCATTCCTTATCCTGACCAAGAAAGGCAGGTATCGCTGTTCTAAATATGTCCCAAGGGGCAGCACCAAGTAGGGGAATTCAGCATGCAAGGCCACCCTGTGACTCACTGATTCTTCTCTGCAAGTATCACCCTTCCCCTCAGTCCTATCTCTGAATGGCACTTCTTTACACCAAGATCAGCTTGGATTTTGAAACATGCCTGTGTGAGATAAACTCCTAGTCTGCTCTAAGTGGACTCTAACTTGCACTTTAATATGGAATGCATGTCAGGGTTTTCTGTAAGGATACTTTTAAAAATCATCTTCCCAAGAAGAAGAATCTCTCTCTTGCCTGTAAAGCAGAAATGGATCAAGACCACTGTGCCTTCTATACCACTTGTTACTCAGACAGATGCTCCATGGATCATCTGCCAGTCCATGGTGAATCTCCAGGAAAGAAAGAAATGATTACAGTCAGTGGGCAGAAATATGGTAGTCATTTCTATCAAATTTTTAGATTGTTTAAGATGTACTGCTCTATATCTTCTGGTGAATATTCTTGTCAGCCACCCAGGAATGAAGTATTAGTGTCTACACAATAGCTCTATATTATCCACACAGTGCTACAAATTGCAGTAATGGAAGGAATAATGTGCCATAGGGAGACCAAACTTAATTGGTATTAGTACCTCATGGTTGTCTTTAATACTCTTCACAGCTTTAAAATCATAGAATGATAGAGCTAGAAGGGACTGCAGGAGCATTCTAATTGTTACTTTGAGGGAGAAATCCTATCCCAGGGTCTACAATTTTAATATTAAAATATAGATCTGTGTGCCAGAGAGGTCCCCGAAAGGGCACGTAGGCAGGCATGGTTGAAAGACTGAAAACCAGGTCAGGCCAGTAGAATCCCCAGTCACGTAGCCCCAGGAGACCTCAAGATGTGTAAACCCACAATAAACAAAGGGTCCTCAGCCCCTGAGAAGCCAACTTGAGGGGAATAGCATGGCTGCCCCAAGTTGAGCAAATATTCCATCAGACGAGGACTATTTACAAGAAGTCACACCACAAACTAACACGAAGATCCTGAGACTTTGGCAACACCTTGCAATCCCATCACATGAAGGAAATTACCATGGTGGAGCTTCATTATCACTCCAACACCCATTGTTCTCCCTGGGAAAGAATTAGTCCTCCAGGTACTTTTTCCCCTACAAATAGTCCCAGTTTTTGAGCAGTTCTTTGGATCACTCCCAGTCATCCCAGCAGACCGTTTCTCCATCCGTTGAGTGAGCCCCTGAGCCCTCTCTGTGCTGAGCCCCACTTCTTTGCTGCCTTCTCGAACCCAGGACTTCAGGACAAGGTGCAGGATTACCCCAACAACACCCCTTCAATACTCCCTCTGTCCAATTTCATCTCTTTTGCTTTTCAATAGCTCTTGGGTGCATGTGTGCGTAACTGCGTTGGTGTGTGAGACTTGCATTCAATAAAATCATTTCTTGGACATTTTTGTTTGGTTTTTGGCTTGGCCTGACCCCGTAAAAACTGGGTAAAAAGACCCCGCTAGGTTACCCTGCCTGTCACATTGCTATTGCTTGTGCTCTGGCTAGTTTCCATTCCCCATCACATGGAGCACATTGAGGTGTCCCCCAAGGTACCCCAGAAATCAGGGTAACATAATCTAACCCCCACCATACAGCAATACACAACTAAAGCATTTCTGAGAGGTTCAAGTAAACAATGTCTACTGGATCATTCCTATCCACAAGTTTACTGTAATTTTCAAAGAACTCTCAAGTGCTCCAATAGGCAGATCAATGATCTGTATCTGTATACAGATTAATGATCTGCATACACATCTTCTCCAACACTTCACAGATGAAGACTGAGACAGATGTGCCTAAACAACATTGGATTATGTTTAAGATGACAGAAGTTATTAATGTAGAGAACAGGTAAGCTAGGAGAGACTGCAGCAATTGCTTTTTCCTGAGCCAACTGGAAAGGGCAAACTTCTTTCCCTTCATTTCTTTCCCCCCTTGTTGACTTAATTTAGTGCTAACTACTTTTGTACTTTGAACTCAGTTTGCATCAAATGAAGTAAGCTGAGGACAAAGGGGAAAAGGAGGAAAGAGAAACTGGAACATTTTAAAACTAGATTTGAAAGTGGGATGACAGAGGATTAAATCAGGCCTGTTCATGCCAAATTGGGACAGTTGGAGGGTACATAAACATATCCACAGATTGTACCTGTATTGACCAGGTGAAAGCTGTTTAACTTGTTTAACTTGAACCTCCCAAAGACTTTTGATAAAGTCCTATAGGTTAAAGCACAATAAAGGTTAGGGAGACAGGACTTATTTCTGCAGAAACCATGTTGCTTCTTTTTCAATAGAGTTTTCTTTGACAATTTTATTCTTAATGACATTTTCCGTCAGCAGGTAACTGGCCTACCATTTTTCAGATCTCCCCCGGATGCCTTTTTTAAAAAAGTTGATGCCACTCTGACCACTCTTCAGTTCAGAGGCTAATTTTAGACTGTTAACAGATTTTAATTTAAAAACCAGCAATTTGACATTTGAATTCTATAAAATACATGAGTGGATATTACCTGAACAGTTATTTGTAAATGCACTATAAGGCCTATAACCAGTGATGTAGACTTGAGTCAATTGACTCAGGCTCAAGTTGGACTCAAGTTACTTCAATAATTTGATTTGGACTCAACTCCTCAATAAATGAAGCACTGAGTCCACTCTATTAGTGACTTGTATATTTTAATGACTTACTTTCTGCTCTTGGTTCAGTAACATAACGCATTCATCCAGAACCTTTATGACTTTGAACAAGGCTTCCATTTCTTTTTGCCTACTAGCCACTTGATGATTTGTCTCAAGCCCAAAGTATGGGCACATTTCTCAGAGGTGAACAGCTAACAGGTTAAGCAATGGGCTTGAGGCACTGTTGAGATCTGCTCAGCAGTCTGTCCCTGCTGCTTATGGGAGAAGCTTTCTAAAACTTTTCCTAAGAGCAGAAGGCGAGACTTTCCTCCAGAGTGCAGGGCATGTTTCTAGGGAACAGCAAATGTGTTAGGCAACAAGCTTGAGGAGGAAAGATCCTTCCTTCTAAAGCTTTTGAAGCTTCATTAATGGGGAGTGAAGGATACTATTCCCCACTTCCAAAAAAACCTCCGTCTTCAGAAACGGGAGTAAGAAGGCTCCTATTCTCCACTTAAGAAGCTCCAGATCCTTGTATGCCCATTGACACAAAAGTCCCCAGCTTTGGGAAGAGGGAGTGAGAAGGATCCTATTCCCCACTTCAGAATATATTTGAATAACAGCACATCTTTGTTTAAATAAAGTCTTGTTGAAATGCCTATGACACGGTAATTTTTTTTACCTAACTTTGTACATGACTCCTTGATTGTCTAGTTATTAAAACTTCACCCCCCACCACAACCAAACACCCCATGTCCACCTCTTTTTTTTTTTCTATTAAAGTTGATTCCCAGACTTGAGATATAACTTGGGACTTGATACTTGACTTGAGACTTGGGGCCTTTCTGTACTACACTGTCATAGTGCTATTATTCCACATTCAACATCCTGTGGAATTCTGGGGTTGATAGTTTACTGAGGCCAACGAGCTTTCTGGCTGAGAATTCTAAATGCCCCTCCCTAAACTGCAAACCTCAGGATTCCATAGAATGTTGAAAGTGGAATAATAGCACTATCACAGTGCAGTGCAGAAATGCCCTTGGAGTAAAATACTTAAGTACAACACTCCCTCTAACTATCTCTCTTGTCAACAACTGTTGCCTCAGCTCCCTACTATTCTCTCCTGAAAACATTGGCTCAGACATGGATATTTTCCCTATATCTTCAGCAGTGTAGACAAGTGTAAAGAGTTCATTCAGCTGCCCTATACACCTCTTTCAGAAGTCCTTTAATTTCATTCTTATCTAACCATCTCGCTGGCTGACTTCCTGCTCCTGATGTATTTAAGAAATTGTTTTCAAAATACATCTCCCAGGCTAAGCCTGTAAAACTTTTAAAATGCATTATTTCAAAAACCTGCCAAATTTTATTAGACCACAGTTTACAACAAGAGAAAATAAAAAGGAGTATAACGTTTTGGTAGAGCCAGTGGAGGGGAGTGCTTGCCTGTGTTCAGTCTTGGAGAATGTAAGCATTCAGAGTATTTAATTCAACATAGCAGTGAATGCACCATATTTGAAGACATGATCAGAGGAATGGTAATGGAAGGCACACCTCATAGATTTCACAAATATGGATGGCCCTCTTTGCTTGTAGCACTTCATAGTCCATATGATTTAAAATCAGTGGCAAGGAGCAATGTATCAGTCTTCAATTCATGCAGACCTCTATTGTTACCCTGTTTACTGGGGGTCCCAGGAGGGACACCAAAAAGTGCTCAACTATAGGTGGGGAAAATTAGCTCTGACCACTGCTTTAGCATTACGAGAGGCAGGGTAACTTAGCAGGATCTTTAACCTAATGTCTATGAGGTCAGGCCAAGTTGAGGAGCAGACCGGTTTGAAAATAATGAATGATCTTTATTAAATACAGGTACACAATGTAAGCAACACACGCACACAGATAACTAAGGAAAATAAAGGTGTGAGTAAGATGGCGGGATTTTCAGAGGGATAGTTGGTTCGGGTGATACGACACCTGTTCCTGAAGCCTGGAAGAAGATAAAGAGCAATGCTGGGGTTCGGTGTATCTCAGCACGTGGAGCTGAGGGGAAGCTCGCCAAGCAATGTGGCAGCAAGGTGGCAGGAACTCGGGAGCGATCCGAGGAAGGTCTCGGAATCAGGGGTTTTTATAGGGAGAAGTGTGACTGCAGGCTATGCCTTACTCAGGGACAACAATGAGTTTTGAGTGTGAGACAAAGTCTCCGAAAGGTCACAATTTAGCATGATTAAGTCCGAATTGACAAAGAGGTATAGAATCATAGAATCATAGAAATGTAGAGTTGGAAGAGACCACACGGGCCATCCAGTCCAACCCCTTGCTATGCAGGAACACCGTCAAAGCATTCCCGACAGATGGCCATCTAGCCTCTGCTTAAAAATCCAAGGAAGGAGACTCCACTACACTCCGAGGCAGCATATTCCACTGCCGGACAGCCCTGACTGTCAGGAAGTTCTTCCTGAGGTAGACTGTATGCAAATGCTCAGTGCTTGGCATTTAAGCTTCTAGCTTGCCAAGTCACCCACTCGGGGCAGGAAGTCCTTTGTAAACAGCGTGCATACATAATGAGGGTGTTTGCCGGGGAGGTCCCTGAAGCTGCAATCTGGCTATTTCTGGCTTGCCTGTATTGTTTGAGAATATTTCAGCAGTTAAATGCCGAGCCTAGTTTCGCGCTTGTCCGGTGCCTCACAAACACATGGAGGGGGTGGTATGGTAAGGCTGAATTATGATATCAAAGTGATATCTAGGTGTATCTCCAAGGAAGCCTAAACTGCAGTAACAACCCCCCCCCCCCAAAAAATGGGCGATGTTGGGACAATATTGGACATTTTCCAATTAAACATTTCAAAACAAATTTAGCATCGAATAGGGGTCTACAGGCACAGAAGTCGTATCACTCTTTGGGCCAAGGGGCTTCTGCAATGAGCACAAGGGATTCCTAACTTATAAAAACATTCCTATCTAAAAACCTAAACCTAAACACATTCACACAAAAATACACAACGGCAATAAACAATGAGCAATAACCAATGAAAGAACCCTCCCACCAATGGAGAAAGGCAATGTGGCAATGCAAAGTGAAATGATCAATGAAATACTGTAAATCTAATGCAGGGCATGGCAATGATGGCAATCCAAGGAGCAATCAGTTCAATGGGGATGATGGAATGAGAGTTCATAGTCCGGGGGAAGGGAGGTGCAAGCAAAAGTCTCTGCAGCCCCCCCCCCTTGAAACAGGAAAAGTCTTGTAGCATGAGCAAAACATAAGTCCCTCCCGGCAGCAGAGCAGGAACAGCAACAAAATGTCCAAATCTGCAGCCAAATAGCCAGGGAGTGCTAGCTCTTTGCAGGAAGTGGCTTGCAGAGCGTCGGCAATAGGAATAGTCCAAAGGGCAAGTGCAAAAGTTTGTGGAGCCAAAGAATTTGGCAAACAGTTATTTAAATTCACTGAGGAGTGGCTGGATCACTCCTTTGTGAGTCCCACAGCTGCATCAGAGGGCTCGGGTCATCTCCTGGACCTTGCTCCCAACTGGTGCGGTGATATTTCGGATCTCACACACACACCCCCATGGTGCCCGGAGGTGATGGTCGAGTCTGGGGGTCGTCCCGGATCTCTGGGGCCATCAACCTATAGCTTATTGGTGTAAGACTGACATGATTAGTAGCCAATGTTTGGAAAAAGGCAAATCACCGGCTCAAAGCCTGATGGAAGTCAAACAGAGAAGGAAAGAGGCAACACCACTATCAAAACTATTTACATGGCGGAACTATTTACAATAACTGGGGGTTCAGAGGGGTCACCACTCCGCCTCTGCTCCGAGCAGACAAGGGCCGTTCAACCATTATCAAAAGCCTCATAGATTGAGACAAGCGTCTCAGACTAATTAATGGCTGGCACTTCCTTGAGACTCAAGGAAGTCCGGTAAATCATTGGGCTTATATTGGGTCTTTGGGCACTGGGGTCTTCTGGCTCAGGGATGACCACCGATGCAGGATCAACCAACTGACCCTTCCATTCTTTCAATTTAAGGTGGAGGCTGGCATTTAATCCAAGTGCCTCCTGAAATCGTGGCCGGATGGTGATCGAGATAGAGCCAAGGACTGCCTTGGCCCCTCTCAAGGCCACTAGAGTTACAATAACATGGGTGCCACTGAACATGGAAACCAGCTGGCACCAGAACAATTTTGCGGAGGGGAAGGCAGCAGCCACATCTATCTCCGTGCAGTATTTGGGGCTCACTGCTATAGTGGAAATCTCCCCCAATGGGATGCAGCAAAGGGGAGCATTTGGTGTCAATTCAGGGGGTGCCAGGGTGAGTGCCCTTACTACACTGTGCTCTAGTTGGATGGGAGCATCTTGTTGATGGAGTCCCCATTCCCATGTGAGATTCCCTTGAAAGATGGCATGGAGAGGAAGGACTCTCCTGGCCAAGGCTTCAAGGAAATCCTGGGGGAAACTGCTGGTTTCTAGCCAGGGGCTCAGAGCAGGGACAATGGAGAGCTTGGGAAGCTTGGGGCTGGCTTCCTCTGGCAGTGTGCTCTCACATATGCAATGTCTTTTTCAGATTTGGTGGGGACCTCCTCCTGGTGCGATCCTTCTTGGTGCTCTGAAAGCACAATTATCTCTGAGGTGGCTGGATTCGCACTTGGGGCTGAGTCAGGAGGAGGTGCAATCTGCCTGGCTTTAGAGTGCACTGAGCACTTGTGTCCTCTGAAGGGCTTAGATTGGGTTTCCCCCAAGCCATATCTGGGCAAACGGATAGCGTCTGGGGTGGGCTCACCCTGTCTCATCAGATTAGGGAGTAGCACTTTTGGCGCTGCTCCAGAGTCTGCAGGAGGCATGGCAGGAGTCTTGTCCCTATAGGTCCCAGTGCCTGCCATCACCGTAGATCTACCCCATTTGTTGGGCTTCAGTCAAGCCGCAACTCGCTGGGGGAGATCCCGGGACCTAGGGCACCCCTATCCTCATAGCTCTAGGTCTGAGTGGTATCCAGCTGGAGGGGGATCATTGGTCACGGCGCTTACCGGCTGGCTACTTCCCAGCTGTACCTGCCTGTCTAGGGAATCAAGGAGCTCACTTGTGGGTCTCCCATCGAACTGGCTCATGTCCAGTCCGAACCTACGTAGTATGCCCCAGATTCTCACTTTATCAGAGGAGTACGTCTGGGCCATGGGATCATACCCGCCAGACGTCTCCCTGGGAGAGCTTGAGTCAGAGGGCTGTTTGGGGGCAGTTGGCTGCTGTGGGGAACTTCCTGCCTTGCCGGGCTGGCTGCGGGGGTCTCTTCCCTGCCACTGCCTGCTGTCCTGTCTGGGTGGAGGGCGCTGGTTCCAGTTCCCCTTGGGAAACGAATTTGGCGCCATTTTCCGGTGTTGGGAATGGGGCCCATAGTTCGAGTACATCACCTCGGCTATGAGTTCCCAGTTCCCGGGTTCCTTCCTATATGGCTTTGGGGGAGGACGGAGGGAGGTAGCCTCTCGGAGCAGGTCGGAGACCCGCCGGAGGTTGCTTCCGAACTCCTCCCAGGTGGTAGTGGTCGGATCCACCAAACCCAGAGCCTCACAAACACATGGAGAGGGGTGGTATGGTAAGGCCGAATTATGATATCAAAGTGATATCTAGGGGTATCTCCAAGGAGGCCTAAACTGCAGTAGCACTATCTTTTGCCATTAAATTTGGAATCAGTTACTTCTGGATTCTCCCCAGCCTGATCAGAGAAATAGATCTCTGTGCACACCCAAGGTTTTATTTGTTTACATAAGCTCACTGACATTTCTTCTTACTTGTATCTGATAGCAAAGCACTGAAGCATCAAAGAAATACTACGGATAATTCAAAGGACTTGCTACAAATTAAATGTTTCCAAGGGTATGGTGCCTACTCATATGTATCAGCTGAGAGGGGAAGTGATTAGTTATTGTTTTTTTCCTAGCTGACATAGTTGATAGGACTTCACTAGTATCCAACAACCCTTTATACTTTGTATACCACTAGACAAATCAACCATCCCAGTGGAAAGTATGCCTCCAGAGAGACCATTATGTAGCATTCACTAAGCCTGATTACTGAGATTTCAACCAATGTTCACAAGCAGAGGGGCACTGCTCATACAATAAAGATTTTTCAGAAGAAACAGGAAATATTTGCTGAAAAGGAAAGGATAATTATTTCTACAGAAATTACAAGTTGATATCATTTTTACCAGTTTCAAAACAGCTGGAATATATTTTGTCTACTAACTCAGCTTCTGACAGCTGAGTCATATTTTTGTTTGACATTAGAACTTTAGTGGAGGCACGCCTTGCCCTTCTGGCTGAAAAGTGGACCTTCAGATTGCATAAGGGTAAGCATGACTCATCTTGGAAAAGCCCAGCCTCTCTCTCTCTCTCTCGCTCTCGCTCTCTGGCTCATGTTTTTTCTTCTTCTTTCCTTTCCTTTGGCTTCCCTATCTGGAGAGTGTGATGAAGTAAAACTAGGAGGCATAAGGAATTATAGAGTGGTCTGGCATATGCCCTATACAGAGATGAAACCAAATTACATATACAGATATATACATATGATTGGAATGTACAAAAACAGAGAATCACTGAGAGATAGAATCGGCAGCCCCTCTGTGGTCAGTGCTTTGATCTCACAGGAACAATCTAATTTATTTATCATGACAGCATAGCAATTTTCTTAGACAACACCATTTGGAATTACTGGACCCAAAATATTTCAGGAGAGCCAGAGCGGGTTAGTGGTTTGAGGTTGGACTACAATCACGGAGACCAAGATTCAATTCCCCACAGAGACAATTCCGATTAATCTTCTCTTGTCCCACATTTGCAGCTGCCTTTAAAATGTCCCAGTTTTTCTCTCATATTCCCACTTTCCCCTCTCCTCAGTTTGCTTCAGTTGATGCACAATGAGTTCAAAATGCAAAAGCAGTTTCCATTCAATTGAATCAGCTGGGGGAGGGGAAAGGAGAGGAGTGCTGGAATCTTGACCTTCCCAGCTGGTTCAGGCAAAAGTGAACAACTGCAACCTCTTCTATTCTGGTGTGTTCTTCCTCATTAATAATGTTTGCTGTCTTGGCTGCACTCTGATGTTGCTTGGCCCTATGTGTTCCATTTTTCATTTATGATATGTTGGCAGTTTCTAAAGAATGAGTGAAATGGAAAAAGACACTCAGAACACATTTGTGGGATCACCCACAGAACCTTCATTATAGGATTTCACTGTGCTCGTCTTTACCCAATATCTATATTCTAAGTGAAAGCTACCACCACCACCACCACACACAAAACTTACAGTACAAGGTTAAGAAAATGGCTTAATTGCTGACTTACTGTAACAAAGGCTATATTTACTATTTTCGTGCCTATTTGTTATATTTTCCTAGTATTTAAACACTCATTATAGTCCTTTTAACCTTAGGGAAATGTTATTCCAGAAAAGGAAATGTTTATGGATATTGAAGGAAATCGTAATAAAACAGAACATTGACTTGGCTGGATCTTTCATTTGTGCAGAAAACTGATTTGGTCTGCATATTTTCTGAAGATACTGGGAATATTGCAAAAACAGGAAGGGTTCTTTCAAAAGGAGTGGTTTTGTGAAAATAAACCTTTACTGACATCAGAGGAGAAACTGAAAGAGTTATGGGAAATGTATTCTCCAGCCAGTGCCTTTGTTATTGTTAGAATTCCTGCTCTGTATATTTCCCATTAGCAACTACTTCTTTCTGTGTGTTTATTATCTGCACAGGGAGACACTGCATAAAGTTGGAAAGAACTTCTTGTTAGACCAGTTTGGTGCTGGGAAACAGGTGTGGTTTCTGCTGTAACAGCAGAATGTTAGCTTTTGCCAGGCGTTAGGGCTTGAACCTATCAACATTTTTATTGTACACCTTTCTCTAGAGATTTAAGTAGACCTAAATTACATGCCTCACAAAAATGTTTGAAACTGATCTAATGATCTGAAAAGCCCTCTGACAGTGTTGGGGACTGATCAGGACATGCTTGGGTGAACTACTGGATGCAATTCTATGGTTGGATCCCAGAATTCAAAGTCACCTGTATAAAATAAGTTTAGGGAACTTGTAGCTCTCTAGATAATGAACTGTTTCTTACAGCCTTTCACCATTGACCCAAGATAGCAGAAGCTGATGAGAAACAAAGTCTAATAACATCTGGAGGGTTAGAAGTCTCCCAGTCTTGATGTAAGGGAATTATTATTGAAAGTTTGAGGAAACCATGGGAGAAATTGAAGGTATGGAAGGTTTGGAAAGTTTAATTGTGTAGACAATGCAGCGAGATTCAAAAGGTGGGCATTTCATTAAAGCCTAACTAGTTGCCACTTATGTTTTAACCTATTTACAGTGTCAAGAACAAACAGAAGGTAAGAGGCCTCACTTTTTTTAAACATCTCTCAATTAGGTATCTGTTACAACAGTGGCACAGAGTATCAGGATGTCATTTGCAGGCTAACTTGCTTTTCTAAGGAAACACCCAGACTTCTAACATTAGTGTTTATTTAGAAATTGGCAAGCAACACAGCAACTCCCAAAAGTTACTAAGACTGGCAAATACTTGTGGGGTAACAGGTTTTATACTTTGACATCCAAATTCAGATGAGAATGGCATGGATTGGTAAAAATCATAAATCTCACCCCACCACCAGACTCCGGAGTTTCCCAGGCCTTCCCCTTGTTTATGTACTTTCATCTTGGGAACTCACACAGCTTCTGCATTCTTATCTTGTCCAAACTGGTTGTTCTCACAAGCAGGTCTCATATTTTTCCTCTCATCCTCACCCTCCACTCGTGCCAGATGCCCCTGAGCACCAACTGTTGTCAGATCATCTCCACAGGTGCCTTGAGCTCCTTTGAACCCATACCTGGATATGAGTGACAAACAGCAATGCATAACTGATACATTGTTGCAAATGGCAATTAGCAATGAATACATTGCAGCAAACAGCAATTAGTATTTTATTTTTAATTGCAAACACAAAGACAGAACAAAGGAAAAGTATATACAAAAAAGACAAAATAACAATTCATAAAGCAAAATAGTACATAATATATTAAACTATAAAACTAAACTAAAAACATTACTAACAAAAAAAATCCTACAAATATCAAATTAAATTAACAAACAACAAACTATACAAAACTAAAAATTGGACCCAACCCCTGCTGCAAAGAACTAGTAATAATCCAAAAACAACTGCTAATCCAATAAGTCATGAATTATGATTAAGTTTAATATCTGTTGTCTCCAATTATTTCTGTAATAAATCATAATAAACTAGTAAGTTAAACTATATCTGTAGTCATAAATGGATTGTTAATATACACTAACTTAATTGGTAAGCAGCCTTTATTATCTCAAAATTTAATTATTAATTAGTTATTACATATCAAATTAACATGTAAGTATCAAAATAAGATATTTTTTAACATTCAAAGTAAAAATCATTCTATTTCCTAGCTTTTACTTACTAGCTCTTAATTATTCATTATATATATATAAATGTTAGTATGGCAACAAAATTAAAATCATCCATTATTTTCATATTACAATTCACTTGATAACAGTAACAATAAGCATAGGAACATTTGAATAAATGAAATAATCTGCTAGATCAAAACTCCAAAATTATTACATCACCTTAATTTTCTCTTAAATAATCAATAAAAAATCTCCATTCCATGATAAAATCTTCTTCACTAGAACCCTTTAGTCTAGCTGTTTGTCCATTTCTACTACTGTCATCAATCTGTTAAACCATTCCGTTGTGGATGGAATTTCTTTTTTCTTCCAAGACTTTGAATAAACTAGTCTGACTACTTATTAACACATATTGAAGTAATTTCTGTTATTGCTTGTTAACACTGGCGAACTCTCACCAAACTCCAAGCAAAAGCAGTTCAGGAGAATTATTAATTTGAGATTTCAATTTTTTAAAAAAATCATATTCTATATTGACCTCCATTTGCCCTTATGACAAGTCCACCACATATGGTATAAAGTTCCAATATGGTTTTGGCACTTCCAACAACTATTGCTTATCTGTTTATGCAACTTAAAAAGTCTTTCTGGGGTAAGATACCAGTGCAGTATAATTTTATAATAATTTCCCTATGAATCATAGTAAAGTACATTTTTAATTTCTTTTGTCCATAATCTTTCTCGTGGATTTAAGGATATAGTATATCTGAAATTCTTTGTCCAATTAATCATATATTCTTTCACTTGTTCATTTTCCATATCCATTTTCAACAAAAATTTGTGTAACTTGGCAGTTAGATGTTCATCACTATCACAAAAAAATAAGTTGAAGTCTAATTTTTCTCTTCAAAATCTTTATTTTTTTTTAAACTTCAAAAAATCTTAAATAAAATTGCCTGTATGAGAGCCATTCTAATTTACAACCTTCCTCCTGTAATTGCTGTACTAATTTCATTTCACAGTCCTGTTCTTTCTTCTTTAATAAATCATTACATGTTAATTCTATTATATATTTTTGGTTAGTTTTCATTTTTGGTCTGTAGAAGGCATCTTGCAGCATAATCCAAAGCAGCATTCTTGGATGTAATCTTGATTTGTATTTAGTGCAAAGTCTTAGCATGGCATTTCTAATACAGTGATAATTAAAGGCCACATTGACCTTAACTTTATCATACTATAGCTACGTGCACCATCCAAATCTTAAGTCATGTCCAAATTCAGGAGTTTATTATTTTTCAAAGTTATCTATTTTTAATCCATGCCATATATGGAGCTACGAAATATAATTTTTAATTTGGTAGTCCAGGCTTCCCCCCATTGTTTTGATTCTTGTAAAACCTTAACTATTACTTTGGGGTTTTTTACCACCCTAAACAAATTTCAATATGCCTTTTTGCCATATTTTAAATGGTGTTTCTTTAGTCAAAATGGATCATTTGAAAAAGGAACGTCATCTTTGGGAGGATATTCATCTTTATCATTGAAAACTTTCCTAGTAAAGATACATTCAACTTCTGCCACTTTTCCAAGTCATTCTTGATGTCTTTCCAAGTCATGATGTAACTGTTTTCATATAATTGGCTCTTATTTCCAGTTATATTGATACCTAAGTACTTAATTTTCTTTTTGATTTTAAAATCAGTTGTTAATTGTGATTCAATCTTCTCTTGTATAGCCATATTTTTTAGTCAACACTTAGGTTTTTCTTTATTTATCTTCAGTCCAGCTAAATTTCCAAAATCCTTTATTCTCCCTTGTAATTTCAATATTGATTCAAGAGAGTCTTGAACAACAATCATGAGATCATCAGCAAAGCTCTTATTTGAAATTCTGCGTTTCTAATTTTAACTCAAGTTAGTCCAATTGCAGAATTTGGAACTTACATTGCCAAAATAAATAAAAGCAGAGACAATGGGCAACCCTGACTTATCCCTCTACAAATTGAAGAAAACTTAATCATATCTCCACTCACTATTATTCTTGCACTTTGGTTTGAGCATATAGATCTAATCCAAGTCAAGATGTTAGAGCCAAAATTAATAAATTCAATAACTTTAAAAAGAAACTCCCAGTTTAAATGATCCAATGTTTTTCAGCTTCCAAGAAAGTTAAAGGACCTTGCTTTTCATTATGACTTTCAAAGTATCCAATCACATCCAGCACTATTCTAATATTGTCTCTTGTCTGTGGTCCTGGCAAAAACCCACTTTGTTCAATAAATTCTTTAGTCTGTCAGCTAAAACTAAAGCAAAAATCTTGTAGTGATGATTCAACAATGAAATCAGTCTATAGTTCTTCAATGTCATTAAATCATGTCTTTCTTCGGTATTAATGAAATATTATCTTCTTTCCAGGAACCTGGTACTAATTCAGTTTCTAAAACATCATCCATTACAACTTGCAAGGGGAGTAATAATTCGTTTTTTAAAATCTTAAAATAACGGGTTCCAAGTCCATCCAATCCTGGAGTCTTGCTGTCTTCATTTTTTGGATAGCTTGTTCACTCTTCAGAATGGTAATCTCACAGTTGATCTGTTCTTTTTCTTCCTCTGTCAGTTTAGGTAAGTTTTGTCTCCTCAAATACTCTTCAATTTTAGTAACATCTGCATCTGTCCTTGAATATAATTTAGAAAAAATATTCATTAAAAATTCTTTGTAAATTCTTGTCTTTAGTGAATTCTTCATCACCGTCTTTCAATTCCAAACTCATTCTTTTCTGTCTTTTCTGTCTTCTTTTCTTAATCTATGGCCCTTTCCACACGGGGTAAAAAAAACGGCTTAGGGCAACCTCACCCGGAGGTCGTCCACACCGTGGGGTGTGCTAGGGCGGTTTGAAAAGTGGAGGTTCCACACCTCAAACCGCCCTCGCATGGCCGCAAGGGGTGGTGCGGCGTGTTTCATGTGGTTTTTAAAAAACGTGAGCGCGTAACCCGTTGCAGTGCTCTGCAGAGCTGCCCGGGGGCGGGCTTCCGGCTGCTGCGCAGCCCTGATTGGCGGAGCGCCGCCGGAAGTCGCCATTTTGGGCGCCGCCGAACGCCACTGAAATTCGCCAGCGTGTGGAGCGGTGAATGCGTGCTCCCCGCAGGGACGGAGCAACTCGCTTCCAGGTAAGCTCCGCCCTTACGTGCACCGCCCTGTTTCCCCGTCCCCTGTGTGGAAAGGGCCTATAAACCAGTCAATTACCTGGCTTATTTGCCTGTTCAAATTTTTTTTGTTTTAAAAAACTTCTTTTCTATTTCCTTTGTCATCACCATCAGCAGTTGATTTCTCAGTAATCCTATTTTTTTATATCTTTGTTCTCTGGAGATTTCTTTAATTCCTCTTAATTTAATTTAATTCCTCTTCTTTAATTTTAATTTCATCTAAGATTTTACATGTTTCCTCTATTTATTTTCTTTTGAATTTTCTACTTACCTGGATAAAATTATCTCTCATGCAAATTTTATTTGCATCCCAAATAGACCTGTCTTTTTTTATTTAAATTTCTCTCAAAGAATTTTTTAATCTCTTTCTTCTCTTTTGACACAATTTCTTTATCCAACAAAAAGTCATTTAATCTCCATTTAAATTCCTTATTTATTTTTCTTGTTATTACTGGATTGTGATCAGAAATAGTCTCTGGGAGATTTTCAATCTTATATGTCCCTCAGTCCATGTTTTTGATAGCCATATCATACCCAGTCTTGAAAATGATTCATGTCTATCAGAAAAGAAGGTGCAATCTTTCTTGTTTGGGTGTTTAAGTCTCCATATATACAGTCTGCAGGTTTTCCATTAACAAAAAAAAATTCATTTGGTACTCAATCTTGAGATTTCTTGATCTCCTTTGATTAAAATCTATTTATTTGTGGGGATACCACCCCATTCAAATCCCCCATTAAACACCATATATCATAAGTCATTTCAGAAAAAAAATCATTCAGCTTTTGAATTAAAATTGCCCTCTGTAAAATAGGTACTCCAGACAGATACATCAGACAATTGTGCTAAGATGCTAAAGCTTAGACATAACTACAAGAAGCTAATAGCCACTAGGAAGGCTCAATACACAGCTACAGTTTGGTCTGAGCTAGGAAAGTCAGCATAAGGGTCAAACTCAGCTATATTTTGGAATACTGTATCTTGCAGTCTAATTAGAGCCTCTTAGCAGCAGCCACAAGCAAATGGAATCTGAATGTAAGCCAGGTTGCTTCCACTGATAGGAAAGGTTGACTGCAACAGCTTCATCCCATTCTGGTCCCTCTTTCTATAAGCTTAGAGACTTCTACAACTGTTTGGCTAATTAATAAGTCTTTCCTATATAAACGTTCCAAGATTCCTAGGCTCTCCCTTTTTCATCTACATTGGCTGTCATTAGTATTGTCACTCTCAAGTCTTGTGTTGTGGCTGTTGGGAAGGGTCCTGTCTGGGTCTTGGGAGCAGGGAAGACATCACTCCCCTCTCCATGATCCCCCTTTGGGACCAGGCAGGCCTGACTTGGTGGGATAGTGGCAAAGGAACTGGCGGATCAGATTAGGGGCATGGACGTACATGGTATCTTCCCAGGAGTGCTCCTGCAGTCCATAACCTGCCCAGTCAATGAAATACCACAGCCAGCTGTGCCACCTCTAGGAGTCCAGAGTCTACATTACCCCATTACTCCTCTTCCCGGTCCAGCATCACTGGAGGAGGTGGGGCTGTCCCTCCTGCGTCAGGGCGAGTATTCATGGCTGGGACTACAAGTGAATGGTAGAATATTGGATGGATATGGAAACTGTGGGGCAGCTGCAACAGGAAAGCCATGGGCTTGATCTGTCCTGCAATGAGGTAGGAACCCATGAAGCAAGCATCCAACTTCCTGCATGGGCAATGATGGAGCAGGTAGCAGGTGGAGAGCTAGACTCAATCTCCCTCCTTTAGGGGAGAGTCATAGCTGCCACTTGGCATTGACAAACTTCTTACAGTCCTGTTTGGCCTGGTCCAATTGCTCCTTGGGGAGTGCCTGCGTGTCTGCAGCTCCTGGAGCCAGTGATCCTGCAGCTCCTGGAGCTGGGATGGAGGACTGAGGGGCATGGCTGGAAACAGCAAGGTTGATAGCCATAACTGGTAAAGAAAGGGGTCTGCTGGGTTGAGGCATGAAGGAAGTTATTGTATGCAAACTCAGCCAATGGTAACAACTCTGTCCAGTTGTCCTGCTGGTAGTTTGTGAAACAATGAAGGTACTGTTCCAATGTGGCATTAGTGTACTCTGGTCATCTCTATGTGGATGACAGTCAGACAACAGATGTGACTTGATGCTGGGTTGTTGGAGCAGACTGCATCAGAAGTGAGTGGTGAACTGAGGGTCCAGGTCCAAGAATATCCCCTCAGGGAGACTGTGAAGCTGGAAGATCTTTTGGATGAATAGGTGGGTGGAATCCTAGGCAGTGGGCATCCCCAAACACGGAATGAAATGAGCCATCTTAGAAAATAGATCTACCACCATCAACACCATGGTATGACCAGCTGACTGGGTAAGATCCATCATGAAATCCATGAAGACCAGCTGCCAAGGCCCCGCAGGGATAGGCAAGGCATTAGCAAACCTGGCTGCCTTTAGCACGGTGATAGATAGGACAGGTTGTGACATAGCACTCCACCTCCACCCATAGCCAGGGCCACCAGAAATCCCTGGTGAGGAGGTATAACATTTTGTACAGCCCAAAGTGCCCTGCAGGTTGGCTGTCCTATCATTGCCACAAGATTTCTTCCCAACATAGCACTGCAGGGATGTAGAAACTCCCTCTATGATACAGAAGCATCTCTTGGATGGTGTAAGGGGAGAGTACTCCCTCTGGATATGAGCTTGTACCACTGGATCCTGCCGCTAGTGGTCACAGATTTGGTCCAGCAAAGCACATGGGTTGCTGAGAAGTGTTCTGAGTGGAGGATGGTCAATAGAGCTTCCCCTCTGCTGATGAGGTATACTTAGGCTTCCATAAGAGAACATCTGCCTGCCAGTTCTGGGAGTGTGGAACATAAGACAGTCAGAAATTGAACCTAGTGAAGAACAAGGCCCATCACTTTTGCCACTGGTTTAGTTTTCAGGCTGTCTGCAAGTATTCCAAATTACAATGGTTCATGTGCACCTCCACCAGCCCTTTCTGGCAAATGCCTCCAAACCTGAAAAGCTGCCTTGATGGTCAGGAGCTCTTTCTCCCAGATAGTATAATTCCTCTCTGGTGGGAGTAGAAGACAATGGTCGGAAGTGTAACTCCAGTGATGCAGGCTGTCCTGATGGTGACATCTGAGGCATCTGCCTCCATCATGAAGGAGTTGCGGGGATCTGGATGCTGCAGGACAGGCTTGAATATGAACCATTCCCTGACATGCTGGAATGCCTGTTGGGCTGCAGAGTCCACTAAAATGGGCCTTTTCCCCACAGAAGGTCAGTGATGGGAGTGGCTAGGGTCACAAAGTTGGGGACGAACCACCAGTAAAAGTTTGCGAAGGCCGAGATGTGCTGAACTTGCTTGTGATTCCAGGGAGGTTTCCAGGAGCTTATTGCCTCTACCTTGGCTGGGTCCATCTCTGTCTCTTTGGCTGATATTTGATACCCCAGAAAGTCTACTGCCAACAGGTTGAAAGCATATTTTTCCAGTTTTTTCCAAGAGCTAGTGTTCTGGGATTTGCTGGAGGATGGCTCTGACATGGGCCTCGTGAGCCTTCTGGTTCTGTGAGTAAATGAGAAAGACATCTAGATAAATAATAACAAGGTAGTCTAAGTAGTCTGGGAAGGCACTGTTGACAAAGTATTGGAATAGTCCTAAGGGCATCACCGTGTATTCATAGTGTCCATACAGAATCTGGAAGGCAATCTTCCATTCGTCTCCAGCCAGTATCTCAATGAGATTATAGGCCCCCCAGAGATCTAACTTTGTGAGCACCCTGGTATTGGGCAACCTCTCTAGTAGCTATGGAATCAAGGGCAAGAGGTAGTAGTTGTGGATGGTGATCCAATTCAGAGCTCTATAATCATTCCAGAGTCCCAGACCTCCATCCTTCTTGCAGATAAACAATACCAGGGCTCCTGTAGGAGGCTCAAATTTTGTCCTAGGAAGTCCCACAAAGCAGCCAACTCTTGCTCTGACAAGGAGTAAAGGTGACCTACTGGAATTGGTGCCCCTGAGACCAGGTCAATGGCACATTCATAAGCCCAATGGAAAGGTCTGCCTCTTTTTGTCAAAACTATCCACAAAGTCCTGGTACTTGACTGTTGTATCACTGAAGACTCTGCAGAGTCTGACTCTAGGGTGGCATGTGTCAAGATCAGGACCAGGAAGATCTCTTGACCAAGTTAGGGCTATGACAATGAAGGTCTGCTCTTCCTTCTTACAGAACGCAGCACACTTCTCAACTTTTCTCCGCCACTGGCTTTCTCTCCCAGTCTGTCTCCCTCTACTGCTTTCCCTAAATCCACACCCTTTCAGATATAGTACAAAGCATGGATTTATCTATCCAATGACTGTGTCACTGGTGGTAGCACACATAATTCAATCCAGAGCAGACACTCTATTGAGACAGCTCTTGCAAAAATATAAACAATTCTTTATTTAACCTACTATCAGGGTAAAAGTAGTTGGTAAATTAAGGATTAGCAACCAGCACAACACTTACATATTGAAAACCAACAAACACTTTCTTTTCACTCTCACACACACTCTCAGATGGATTGTTCATTCTCTCTTAACTCCAAAACTTTCTGTCTAGAACCTCAACTCTGTTTCAATTAAATTTCAGTTACTCACTCCCCCTATCTAGCCCCTCCCTCTGCCTAGCCTGGGTTCCAATTCCAACAGCCAATCAACTTAAAATTCCTGGCGTTTCTAGGGTGCTCCATTGCTAAGCCCCTCCTCAGAGTTCATCACAGCATGCACACATGTTACCCTGTGACTTGGGGATCCCGGGAGGGGTGCCCAAATAACCAAAACCAACACAAGCAAGATGAGGAAATTAACTTGAGCACTCTCTTAGCTAACGAGAGGCAGGGTAACTTAGCGGGGATCTTTTATGCAATGTATACAGCGTCAGGTCAGTGAGCAGTCAGACAGTTGGAATAACAACAATAATATTTATTAGCAAGCAGACAAATTAACAAGAAAACACAACCTCACTACTAACTAAGAAATAGAAAAGAGAGCTTTGGGGGAAATGGGTGATACGTCACCTTTCTCACAGTCCTGTAGAAGCCAATTGGAGAGAAGAAAACTCGGCGTGGCTGCTGAGGGGAATTCGCTAAACAGAGGGGCAGCAAGGCAGAATGGAAGTCCGGAGCGATCTAGCGAAAGATCCAAGGAGCTCTCGGGACTGGGGGTTTTTATCAGGGAAAGAATGACCGTAGGCTAGCCTGGTCTTGGGCGAAAACAATGAGTTTTGGGCTGGAGACAATATCTCCGAAAGGTCAGAATTTACATGATTGAGTTGTGGTCCAAATTGACAATAGTATGGCCAGTATGTAGATATGGCTGGCTTGGCAGTTTAAGCACTCAGCTTGCCAGGGTGCTCTCTTGGGCAGAGGTCTCTTTGTTTTAATACACATCTATAATGAAGGTGTTTGTTTCGGGAGGTCCCCTAAAGCAGATCTGGCAGTTTCTGGCTTGCCTTGGTGTAAACAAATATGATTGAGCAGATAATAGCCATGCCTAGCGTCGTGCTTGTTCGGTGGCCTCACAAGCACTTGGCTGGTGGCAGAGCAGGGCCGAATTATGATATCTAAGGTTACCAAAGGCCAGGCCTGTTCACAGTGGTAACACACACTCCAGCCAGTAGTGCTCCTGGAAGTACTCTGATCATGGCTCTATCATGGCTCCCACTTGAACAGCCTGACCTTGGTTGTCCCATACAGTGGTGTACAAAAGCAGAGGATTCTGCTTGGGCTCACTAGGTGTCCTAGGCAGACTCAGACTCCATTCAAGCCTGGAAGCCTGTTTACTAGGGTCCCTTTGCAAGGCAACTCCTTCTGAAGTGGCCAGCAATGCCACAATACAGGCATAATCCAGCCTATCTTCAATGCTGTTTTTCCTCTGGTGAGAAACGAGATTGTATTTCACCCAGCTACTTCAGTTCTTCTGAAGAGGCAGGGCTGGGTGCTACTGGCGTTGTAGTCATAGAAGCTGGGCTGGGCAGATGATAGGATGCCTGGGAGGTGGGGGCTTGGCATGCCTGCTGACAAGACTCTAGACGGCAATCAATGAGCAGGTACTGCTCAATCAACACCTGCATGATGGCAGGTGGGCAGCCCAGGTGAGTTCATCCAAAATGTCATCTACTAAGCTCACCTGTTACTGGTCCTGCAGAGTTTCATCATTCCAGGCCAGATCCTTGGCCAGAAATTGAAAAGCAGTGATTTAAGTTGCCACAGAACCCTTTCCCTGCTGCAGGTGCCTGATGTGGAGATTAGGAGTCTCTGCTTGTACCAGGTCTCCCCATTTCCCCTCATTTTCCTTATGAAGCCAGCAAAGTTAGTGAGGAGATGGCTGGACCAAACAATAGACTCAACACAAAAGCTACCTTTGTGTTCTCATCAAGGAAATCCTCACATCAGACACAGATGAACAGCTGGTAGTTAGCCTCAAACTGGACAGGAGGTCCTATAAATTTGTCTGGCAGAGAGACAGGGCACTTGCACCTGGGAGGAGACAGAGGAGTTGGCTGCTGCTGGAGCCGATTGAGTCAGGCCTGCAGGTTTGCCACAGCAGTTGAGAGCTGTGATACTTGGCTAATGAAAACTTGATTTTGTTGCTGCAGTTCTTCCATGGCTGTAGCAGCTATAAATTAAGAGTTGCAGTCAATTTGTCTTGTGCCAAGAGCCAGCTAAGGCTTACAGCTATCTAATTAGAGCCCTCTTATCAACAGCCACAGGCAAAGTTTGCATTAGTTTGTTAGCAAATTACCATCATGGTTTTGCAATATGAGTTCACAGTAAACCCAGAGCAACAGTCCAATGGTGGAGTTTGTACACAAGGTGTACAGGTCAAGGTTTCTAGAAGCATGAACAAGGAATCTGAGTGTAAGCCAGGTTACTTCCACTTATAACAATGGTTGACTGCAACAACTTCTTCCCATTCTGCTTCCTCTTTCTACAGGCTTAAAGCCTTCCACGGCTGTTTGCCTAATTAATTAGTCTTTACTATATAAATGCTCTGAGACTCCTGGGCCCTCCCTTTTCCACTTGCAGTGGCTACCATAAGTATTGTCTCCCTCATGCCTCTGTGTTGTGGTGTTACCATCCCACCCACTTCCCTGATCTGGTATGGTTTAATTGGCAAAATACATTAATTGGCATTGATATGAAATGGGTCGTGAGTGGACTGTATGACCAGGCTGGGCAGAGGAAAAGTACTGGCTGAACATGCATGCTGTGAAGTAAGTCAGATATCCCCCCTAGGTGTAGCCAAATCATTGTCAGGCTAATTACCAGGAAACTCCAGAGATAATAAGCTTAAGATGGAGTTGTAACATTTCTGATTTCAAACAATAGAATGGGAAGTTCCTAACAAAACAATGATTGTTTCAGCCCTTCTTCCTAACACCTGGACATTTCCCTGTCCACCAATACAGAGTTATTACCACAGTTATTAACTCTTTGTCACCTAACACTAAGGCTATTTACTCCATCTAGAACCCAATGTCCATGTGGCAACCTCCATTGTTTGCTTAGCTAGACAGCCATTCACACCCATGCCCTCTAGGCAGATCTTGGGTATTACAACCCTCTGTTTTGAGCAGTTTGATGCAGTATCTCACTTGCTAAATGCCACACCATCACTCTGATTCCCAAATGAGTACTGTCCTTAGGCATAAGTATAAGCCATATTGCTGCTTTTTTTGCTTATCTCTGGGTTGGTAATTATTGCCCACTCCCTAAACCTCCACTATCAACAGTTTTTTTCCCTTTACCCTTTGGTTAGCTCTTGTGTGAATGCTTGAGTCTTTTGCATGCATGATTGAACTCTTCAATAAAACACATTTTAGTTTATTTTGGAATCTCTGATTGTTTCTTTCCTGCTAGAATCCCATAAACTTTGATGGAGCTCATTAAGTTACCCCCCCTCTTGCAGGCCTCCTAATTGAACTAATTTATTCCCCATTATCACTTGGAGGTACTGGTATTGTGGGCAGACCCCTGAGTCACCCATGTTTTTGGAGTAACAGTGGCTGTAGGGAAGGGCCCTGTCTGAGTCTTGGCTTAGAGGCATGACAGGCCCTAGAAATTACAGACTTATAAGTCTTATTGATATAACAGCTAAGATGTATGCAAAATATCTCCTGGGAAAAATAGAGGATTGGGTAATTGAGAATGGACGAACAGGCCAGATTGAGACCTGGGTTCTCCACAATAGACAACCGCTTCATTTTACATCATTTTATTACCAAATATGCTACAGATGGTAAATATCTGTTTACATCCTTTATAGATCTCAGTGCCATATTTGGCTCCATTTTATGAGACATATTATGGTGGAACCTGGTCAAACTAAACATGGAACCTAGACTTCTATGTGTTTGTGGAGCATCTGAAGTAGAAGACATTATGCAAGTCCTATTTAAGTGTCAATTATATGTCCCACTAAGGGCCCAGTACCTACAAACACTACTTCACAGAACTATATAGTGGGACTGTAACGAACTATTATCTTACCTCCTGCAGAGCACAAATATATATGTAGTCATTTTAACTGCTAGGTTTATAGTTAGGACTGTTCAACTGAGAACATCTTATTGTAGAACACATTGGGGTTACATGTAAAGCTGATGAGTTCATCTAAACACATATTGGTTTTGTATTTTATTATGTTTTATTATGTTATTTTATTATAAGAGAATTACTTTTTACTGTACTTATATATTTTACTGAATATATTCAGAACATTTTGCAGATGCCTTTAAGCTCTGCCTTTGAGCATTTCTGTTCAGTATCTGTCTTAGGGCCTTTCTGCACTACACTGTTATAGTGCTATTATTCCATTTTCAACATCCTGTGGAATTCTGGGGTTTGCAGTTAACTGAGGCCAAAGAGCTCTCTGGCTGAGAATTCTAAATGTCCCTAAACTGCAAACCCCAGGATTCCATAGGATGTTGAAAGCTGAATAATAGCATTATAACAGTGTAGAACAGAAAGGCCCTTAATCTCTCCATCTTTTTAATAAGTTTGCATTTACACTCCAATTCCTACAATTCATACTCAAGCAGTTTCATAGAAAAAGTTATCTTCTTCCCTATTCTCCTTATATTTCCCCCCTTACCACCAGCTGGACTTTCCAACAAGTCCACTACCTAGGAACTGATTGAACCCTTCCCATCCCATCCCATCCCATCCCATGAAGGAGAGTGTCTTTAGTGTCTCAGGGCTTTATGGCTTTCCCCTCAAGAAGTATTTCATAAGGAAGAAAAACATAATCAAGAAGATTGGCTAACTTATAAAGTCCTATTGAAAAGCCATGGAGACAAATTAAAAATGAAATTGATGGAAGAATTAAGATCAGAAGGAAGTGAGTGCAGTTGATTTCTTCATAGACTAATGATGGAAAGGTTTAAAATCAATATAAAACTAGAAGAAATTGAAAGTAAAAAAGACAGAATTTGATGTAATACTAATTTCCAATAAGGATCACAATATTGCTAAACTGCATAAATCGCTTGTAAAATGCAAAACAAAACAAAATGTAATTAAGTACTGTATGGTTAAGTGTGCCCAGAATATCAGTCATACGTTGCAATTAGATCACTAGATAAGATCATGGTCACAAAATCTTAAGTTTACAAGATACTATGATCTAAAAGAAAATTATTACAAATTATTATAATGTACTATATAGATGGTACTTAACACCAGAAAAAATAGCAAAAATGAATAAAGGATCTAATGCTAAATGATGGAAGTGTAAAACTGAAAAAGGTACCTTCTATCATACTTGGTGGCTGCATGAAAGAGCTAGAAAATTCTGAGAACTTCCGGTTGCATACAGTTGCAATTGGCAGCTTGGAGTGATTGCTCCACTCCAAGCTGTCACCTGGTGTGGACTAACTGGGGAATAAACCATCCAGACCTGGTCTTGTACCCCCCTGGTAAAGGGGGTTTGAGGGAGTTCAAAGGGGGTCCAATTCTGATCTCCAAGCTCTTGCAAAAAACCCATGGTAGGAGCGGATGGAGATTGAGAGTACTGAAGAACCACCACAGCCATGTCGTCATTGCTGACCAATCGGCACAAGTGCTGTTGCCAACTTAAGTTTACTAAATTTTCTAAAGCACTTACTTTGATGAAATCCACCTAAGATTAAGTTCGTTGACAACTTCATCGGTGCAGCTCCAGAGGACTGTCCATGGAAAATTGCAGTTGGATTACGGTGAGTTAACTCGATTGAGCTTTTGGACACTTTACTCTCATGAAGAGATTGTTGCAGAGACTTTACTTTTTGAACTACTTTGCTATTTGAGACTTAATTGTGAAGAAAAGCATTGGAGAACTTATTCGTTACTTGCTAGAGACGGGAAAGCTCTGGATTATTTGGGAACTTTTTGTTGTTTTTTTGTTCCTCCCCACACTCTATTTGCAAAAACAATAACATTAACAACATGGAGAGCGCTGCAAGATGTCGTGAAGCCGTATGACGCTCCTAGAAAGAAATGTGGGGGATTGAGAAGAAGAAAAGGGAAGCAGCAGTTGTGAGCTCCTTACAAAAGCTTCACTAAAAGACGACTTTGCCTGATCCTGGATTTGTTGAAAGTTAACAGACGATACTGTAAGCATTGAAATATTATGAAGGACTCTAGGGCTGTAGGGCTGTAGGACTATAAAAACTTTTAAGACTAACTTTTAGTGTGATTTTTGGTTCTATTTGCTGTGAACTTCAACTGACTCTACAAGGACCTTTTATCTCAAGACGAAATTTAGAGAAAAGAGACTGGCATCGGTGAAGCTGAACAGGACCTTCTTTCCAAGATCTTAATGAGACAGACAACATTTGCTCTAACTGAAATACAATATAAATACAATATAATATAAAAAATAATATAAATATTTATATGTAATATAAAAAATTAATGGTTCCTGAATTTGTAAAATTTAAAAAGAATTTGCTAAAGACAATTTGTTTGAATTGTGAAATGAATTCAAAATTAACTATGTGAGAACATTTCAGAACAAAGACAGAATTACCAGAAACGTTGATTAGTGAAATATTAGTGAAATATTAATATTGTCAGTTGATTTTGTTTCAATAATTTAGCAAATATAAATAATGGACTCTCACACAAGAAGAGGTGCAGCGAATGCAGCAACAATTACATCTACATCTGCTTTAACATTCACTACAACGAGAAGACCCTCTCTGATAACGCAGATTTTAGAAGAATTCTGAAATCTCAAAGACAAAATTAGACAAGAACTAAAAGAGACCCATACAGAAATTTGAACTGATATGAAGAGGGAACTTGAAGTTCTTTGGAAAAAAATTGACTATATCACCAAAGACATTACTAGGCTAAAGACAGAAACCAAAGCCTTAAGAGAAAAAACTCAACAAGTGGAAGACTCAGTTGAGGCATTACAAAAAACTCAGGAACAAGAATGAACTCAACTGGACCTTCAGGAATTGCAATTTCACGACAGATGCCTGAAATTCAGAGATATACAGGAAATGACTTCAGAAAATCTATATGTAAAGATGATACCACTACTAGCAGAATATATAGAAACACCAGAAGACAAAATTGAATCTTCCATTGACAGAATTTTTAGAATCTCATCTAAAATAACCAGAGACAGAAACCTTCTGCATGACGTGGTTATTTGTTTTATCAAAACTATTATTAAAGAAAAGATACTCCAGACTAGCTGCCAGAAAAAAATTCTTGTTGAAACTACAGAGATCAAAATTTTTAAAGATATTCCTTTTCAGATTCTAAAAAAGCTGCAAGAATATAAACCCTTGGCCTCTTTTCTTTTAAAGGACAATATCAGTTACAGGTGGGAGAAGTTTGAAGGCTTATCATTTTCATTCAAACAACGAAGATACAAGATTAACTTCCCCAGAAAAGCCAAGGAAATATTAGGAAGATTAAAAGAAGATCTGGAAAAATCACATTTCCTTCAGGAAGGAAACACAACCAAACAGAAAACCTTAAAAAAGACCTCTCAACAAACTCCAGACACAAGTAAACTTCAGTGTGAATCAGAGGACACTGATCTAGAACAGAGAGGAGAAGACCTAGAGGAAAGAGATTCAGAAGACTCTGCACAGCTATTGCTTGGAAAAGATGCTGAGAGCAAAGATTTCAAGAATCAAGACAGTAAATAGAACGGATCTGAAGACGAACTACAATTAAAGATGACTATTAGGATCCAGTCATGGAATGTAAAAGGCCTGAACTTTGCATTTAAAAGAAGGCAGATTTTCCACTTCTTAGAGAGACAACATGTAGACATTGCATGTCTTTAAGAGACCCGTCTTTGTCAGCATGATTTAAAATATAGACGTAACCCAAAACTGGGGAAAAGTTATGCTTCCACATTTGAGAAGAAGAAAAGGGGAGTTCTACTTTATGTCAAGAAACATTACCCATCAGAACAGATTTTTAAAGACAACAGGGGTCAATTTCTAGGAGGAGAGGTGACCATCTACCAAACACGAATACTGATAGTTGGAATATACACCCCAAACAGAAGTAAAGGTGACTTCTCAATTAGACTCCAGACTGAAATCATGAAATGCATTGAATAAAACCCAAACCAACATTATACTTCTGGGAAACATGAATGGAGTTATAAATCCTATGATAGACATAACTACCCAAAAGAAACTACTGAGAAATCAAAGTAAAATCTCCAAAAGCTTCTTCTTAATGATGGATGATCTCATGTGTTGAATAATGATTCGACACATGGAGATTCAAGACATGCTCAAGGATACACTTATTTCTTGGACAGACATACATCTATGTCAAGGCTTGACTTAATTCTGACATCCAGAACTTTTCTTACCTCGATAACAAAAATGGATATTTTACCAAAACTGTGTCCTGATCATAACCCCATTCAAATTGAACTACATTTGAAAACTAGAGAAAAATCTTGGAGATTAAATGATGCTATCCTACAGGAAGAAGAATACATTCAAAAAGCTAAAACCACGATAAAACAGTATTTTCAGGAGAATACTTCAGAAGAGGTACCTATGAAATTGATTTGGGACGCTAGTAATGCAGTACTTAGAGGTTTATTCATGAAATGGGGATCTGAGCTGAAAAAAAGAAAGATCAAAAGATTCATAAGATTTTGGAAAGAATGACCAAATTGGAGAAATTACTAAGGAAAAACTTAGCAAATAATCAAATCAAGCAAAAACTCAAAAATCTACAAGCCCAATTAAATCAAGAAAATCTGATAGAAATTGAAAATAAAAGAGGCTCAACAAACATTCTTTGAACAAGCTAATAAGCCTGGAAAATTGCTAGCTTATAAACTTATGAAAAGAAGAGAGAGAAGAGCAATTTTGAAGATAAAGAAAGGAGATACGGAACTAACCAAACAAGATGATATCAAACAAGCTTTCTTTAAATAGTACCAACAATTATTTGATGCTAAACTGCCTACTCCTTCAGAAATTCAGAAAATGTCCTCTTATTTGGAGAAAAAAGCTAAAGCTCAGGCTCAACTGTTATATGGGGCTCTGCTGGGGTTATATAATAATATGACCTCTCTAGAAAGAGTTCAAACAAAGTTTTTGAGAAGCATATTTCAGGTTGCCTGATGTGTTTCAAATCAGATCTGCGAAGGGAGGCAGGAGTTAGTAAACTGGAATCAAGCATTTGGTTGAATATCTTTATCTACTGGTTAAAGTTACATAATAATCCCAGTCGACTGACCCAGTTAATATTGGCTGATAATTATAAATGCACATGCAAAACAGCTGTACTTCAGAAACTGAGCCTTTGTGGACTTTCAAGTGATACTATTCTAAGGTTAGGATTAGATCAAGCAAAATCCATTGTAAGACAAAGGATCTTAGATATAGCAGGTCAAACAGAAATTGCTGCCTTTACTAACTACACATTTGCCAACAGGCAAATGCTGATTTCTAAACCAGCCACATATTTATACTATGTTACTGCACCCAAATTTAGGAGAGCTTTATCATCAACTAGATTCAATGTTCTCCCCACAGCAGTATTGGAAGGGAAATATTGGAAAATTCCCTGTGAGATCCAATTTTGCCCTTGCAACACTGATGCTATAGAAACTATAGCCCATGTACTCTTGTACTGTCAGTTTTACAGGGATATTCGCCAACAGCTGATTACTGCCCTGCTAACCCAATTCCAAGGACATTCTGATGTTTTCTATTTATGCTATCTGTTGGATAACCAGAAACAAACTTAAAGTAGCAAAATTTTTTATATTATGTGCAAGATAATTGGTTAATAGTAGCTGATGTGAGTTATCAAAAATTCTCTGTGTTATCTGTTTTGTTACCAGTTTCTATGACTGGTATTTATAATTTCATTGGTCAATGATCAAAATAAAGTGCCTGTCTGTTTGTCTGGAGAAAAAGGAAATTCCTAAGTTCTCAGAAAATCATAAAATCATTTTGACTAATGTTACTTGAGGTCATAGATGCAATTTGAAAATTGAAGCTAGATAAAACTCCCAGTCCTGATGGATTTTCAGCAAGGTATTACAAAACATTTGAAAAAGAAATCTCTAAACCTTTGAAATTAACATGCAATGACATTCTCCAATCTGGAAAACCAGAAACTTGGAATAAAGCAAACATATCCCTAATTGCGAAAGAAGGAAAGGACTTAATAGATGTTAAAAATTACCATTCGATTTCATTACTCAATGTTGATTATAAAATCTTTGCAGCTATATTAGCTAACAGGTTAAAGAAAGTCCTTCTAGAACTGATTCAAGAAGATCAAAATGGTTTTCTACCAAAAAGATCCTTAAAAGAGAATATAAGAACTGTTTTGAACGTAATTGAACATTATGAAAAGCACAATAAGAAAAAACTTGTGTTGATATTCATTGATGCAGAAAGAGCTTTTGATACAATTAAATGGCCTTTCTTAAAAGCTGTGCTCAAGAAAATGGATCCAAGAAAAAGGTTCATCTCGTGGATTGAAGCTACATATGAAAATCCAGAGACACAGTTGTTGATCAACAGAGAAAAAACAAAATCCATAAACATCAAGAAAGGAACCTGGAAGGTATGCCCGCTGTCACCCTTATTGTTGGGTAGCCCTCCATTTTTCAGTTATGGGACATGCAGTAGGAGTTAATTAGCAGCTTGCTTGTAACAAGGTATGAGATCCAGAGACTGTTAGATAAACAAAGCTAAGAATGTAGTGATAAGTGTTGCCAGGCTGAAACCAGAACTCCAAGGTCTCTTGCAGGTGAAATGAGAAACTCTTTGCTTTTAACATTTTGGATTTTACTAATTGCCTCCAGTTCGCTCACTGAAGTCCTATACTATGTATCACATTCCTAATAAATAGTGTAATTGTACTGTTGTATTTGTGTGTGTGAATTCGGTTCCTGACACTTATTATTTATAACGATCTTGGAAATTTTAAATAATGCAATTCGAAGAGACATCGAAATTAAGGGTGTTCAGATTAAAAACCATCAATACAAGTTAAAAGTGTTTGCTGACGATTTGGTACTTTTTCTAGATGATCGAATAAACAGTGTGAACAACCTATTGTCTATACTCAATGAATTTGGCGAAGTATCCAGTATCAAGGTCAATAAAGAAAAGACTGCAAAAAACAAAAAAATTGAAGAAAGAGGAAGATGTCTTGTTACCGCAGTTTCTAGCCAGACTAGGTGGGCACTAGATATCATTTTGATATCAATAATTTGGCCTTCCTTACCCATTCCTTCCCACATGCTTGCGAGGCCCCCGGACAAGCACGCAAATAGGCTTGGTCGCTAATCACTGGAATATTCAACAACAATATAGGCAGGCCAGAAATAGCCAAACTGCCGTTTCAGGAGACCTCATGGCAAATACCCTCACTATGTATGCACACTACCTACAAAGAACTCCCTGCCCTGAGCAGGCAGCTTGACGAGCCGAATACTCAAGAGTCAAGCACCCTGCGTTTGCATACTGGCTACCCTATTGACAATTTGGACCTAATTCAATCATGCTAAATTCTGACCTTTCAGAGGCTTTTTCTCCAGCCCAAAACTCATTGTTTTCCCCAAGTACTGACTAGCTTACGGCCACAATTTCCCCTATAAGAACCCCTGACTTTGAGAGCTTCCTCGGATTGCTCACGACTGTCATACCGCCTTGCTGCCACTTTGCTTGGCGAGCCTTCCCCTCAGTCCCATGTACTGAGAACCTTCATTCCCACGAACTCCATCTTCAGACTACCCGGGCTTCAGGACAAGTGCAGTATTTCCCATACCAAACCTCCTCTTAAAACCCCTCTATCCCACTCCAACCTTTATTTCTATAGTTATCTGTATGAGTGTGTTGCATACGCGTGTTTGACTATATTTTTAATAAATCACCAATTATTACTTCACTTCTGTTTGCTCCTTGACTCAGTCTGACCCCGTAGACATTGGGTAAAAGATCTTGATACATTACCCTGCCTCTCGTATTGCTAACTTGTGCTCTTTGACTAATTTCCCCAACTTATAATTTGAAGAATATTTAGGTGTCCCTCATGAGATCCCCAGAAACCAGGGTAATAGTCTTAACAAATATATCAGGCTATAACATAACCAAAACAAATTAAGTACCTAGGAGTCTGGATCTCAGGACGTAGCAATGAACTTTTTGAGAATAACTATGTTAAAAAATGGAAAGAAATCAAGAGATAGATGGAGTCATGGTCAAAGCTTCAACTATCTCTCATGGGCAGAATAGCTTCAATAAAGATGAATATTTTAGCCAAATTAAACTTTCTGTTTCAAAATTTACCTATCATCACCAATTTGAAACCTTTCAAAAAAAACGGCAGAGAGATTTATCTACATTCATATGGGCCAGTCCAAAATCTAAAGTTAAATGGAAAATCATGACAGATTTAAATATCAGAAGTGGTGCCGGTGTTCCTGATCTTTACGTATTTTACCACGCTTTGACACTAACATGAATAACAGAGTGGCTCACCTTACGAAAGACTGCTGACACTAGAAAGTGCCAACCTAATGTTCAGATGGCATGCATACATTTGCTATAAGGAAAAAAATAGAGAAAGACTTCTCTAATCATTATATTAGAAAAGCTGTGATAAAAATATAGATAAGCCAATGTTACTTGAGCAAATACTTATGTGGATTTCGCCACAAGAAGCTTTTTTTTTTGGAAGATGGAGGAGTATGCCAAATAAATGGTGGCGATATGAAGACATAACTGAAAAATCCTCTACGAGAAGATTAATTATGAAAACTAGAGAACAGCTTGAAAAAGAAGGAAATGTTCTGAATTGCTTCCATTACAGTCAATTGCTTGAAAGCTTTCACATAGATTCAAAACTCCAACGTTTTGAAACCAACAGAGAAAAAAAATGTAATAAACTTTTGTTTGAAAATCTTCCACATTTGATGGCAAAATTATACAAGATCTTGCTAATCCAAGATAAAGAGGAAGAAACGGTTAAGGAGGTGATGGTAAAGTGGTCCCCAAACCTTGGACATCTAATACAGCTAGAACATTTGGAAGGTAGTTGGAGAATGACATTGAAATTTACAATAGTGCAAGATTTGAAAGAGAATTATTTTAAAGTATTCCACAGATGGTACATGACTCCTGAAAAACTTCAAAAAATGTACAGATCTGGCACAGGAAAATGCTGGAAATGCACCATATATGGAGGACCATTTCCCAGAGGAGAGAGAAGAAGGTGAGCTGAGTCTGTGAAGACATCCTTGACCAGGTGTTGTTTACAGGCTTGTGGGGCTGAGCTTGTTCGCTTGTTTTTTGTTAAGTCTCCTTGTGCTGGCCGTGTGCTCTCCCTGAGTACATGGTCTAATTGACTAACTAGGGAGGGGATCCAGCTAGGGGGAGAAGTCTTATTAGGAGCTCCCAACGGTGCATGCCAAAGATGTGCGCAGTAGAACTCCTCTACTTCAATCCTTCAAGTTCAACCATTCAAGTTTAGGAACAACCCATCCCTTCTTGAGTCTCTAAAATTTTAGAAGAGTTCATTTAAGCTTGGCAATCGGCAGAGCAGACATAATTTAGACAGCAGAATTTGAGAAAGAAGCCCAGTTATTCTTTCTAGACCTACTCCCTGCACGACTCTCTGTAGTATCAAGTATGGAAGGTGAGGGAGCTGCCACCGTCACCCCTAGCACTTGTGGTGTGTTCTTTTTCTTGCCACAAGATGTTGTCAGGTACATCTGCAGCAAGTGCAAGCTGGAGACCTTGGAGGAGAAGGTTCACCAGCTGGAGGCATGAGCTTCTAATCTTCATCTTATTAGGGAAGGTGAGGAGTTTTTGGATAGGGCGGAGAAGATCTTCCTGAAGACCGAATGTGTGGAGGAGCTCCCAGATGAGGAAGTCAGCACAATGTGTCAGGAAACCGATGCTTGGAGGAGTGTCACACGGAGGAGTACAAGGACCAGGAAAGAAACAGAGACTCTCAACCTACAGAATCGCTACAAAGTTCTTGGCATTATGAATGATGAGGAGGACCAGGAGGAGGGAACAGAATGTCAACAAGATGGAATCCAACTTCAGCAACAGGAACAAGATCAACACTCCCAGCCTCAACAGAATGCCCAGGCAGTCCTAGAAGAATCTGCTCATCAAGGAGCCCTGGACAAGCCTCACAGGAGGTGAGTTCTGGTCGTTGGGGACTCCTTGCTCAGAGGAACTGAACCGGTAATTTGCAAACCGGACAAGCTCAATTGAGAGGTCTGCTGTCTTCCTGGGGACTAACCAGATAATGGAGAGACTAACCAGGTTGGTCAAGCCCACTGATCATAAGCCTCTCATTTTGGTTCATGTTGGAACCAATGACATTGCGCAGTGCAGCTTTCACCATGTCACAAAGGACTATGAGCTTATGGGGACAAAGCTTAAGGACCTTGGTGCACAGGTGGCCATTTTGTCTCTCCTCTCTGTTCAAGGACATGGCGCACGAAGGGAAAGAGCAATAGTAGAGGTCAACAACTGGCTCCGCAAATGGTGCCACTGGCAATGGTTTGGGATTTTGGAACATGGCCTGAATTTCCATTAATGTGGGCTTCTTGCAAGGGATGGGCTGCACCTCACAAAACTTGGCAGGAATGTTTTTGCAGTCTCGCAAGGAGGATTAAGAGGTCTTTAAACTAAGTTCCCCTGGAGAGGGAGACAATATTATTCAGGGCAAGGACTCAGCGAGTGGAGGGGGGAAAGGCCCAAATGATATTGGCCAAGTAGTACAAGCATCCAATAGTGGGAAGAATAGAATCTATAGTACAGGACTTGCAGGAAGGGCCCAGGGTCTTAAGTGTCTCTACACTAATGCACGGAGTATGGGAAACAAGCAAGATGAACTTGAACTTCTAGTACAACAAAATAAATACAATTTGATAGGCATCACTGAGACCTGGTGGGATGATTCTCATGATTTGGAATGTAGGAATAGAGGGGTATAGCCTATTTTGTACAAATAGACCAAACAAGAAAAGAGGAAGAGTGGCCTTGTATGTCAAAGATGTTTTCACCTATGAAGAGATCCATGACTTAAACCCAGAAAGTCAGGTCGAGAGCATCTGGGTAAGAATTAAGGGAGCGAGAAACAATAGAGATATTCTGGTGGGGGTTTACTACAGACCTCCAACTAGACTGAGGACTTTGATGATGCCTTCCTCAAATGACTGCACATTCAAAAAGGAGAGATACAGTAATAATGGGAGATTTCAATTACCCGGATAGATGTTGGCAGACAAACTCTGCCAAGACAGCAAGGTCCAGCAAGTTTCTTGCTTGTCTTGCAGACAATGTCATGGTCCAGAAGTTGGAAGAGGTGACAAGGGATCAAATATTCTAGATCTGATCCTGACCAACAGGGATGACCTTGTTAATGAGGTAGAAGTGATTGGATCTCTAGGGGAGAATTGACCATGCCCTATTGGAATTTGGCTTCAGTGGGAAGGAGAAGATAAGTGTAGCCGGACACTCATCTTACATTTTAAAAAAGCGGACTTCTGTAAACTGAAGGAGCTGCTGGCTGAAATTCTATGGTCAACAATAGTGAAAGAGAAAGGAGTTCAGGAGGTATGGGAGTTCCTTAAAAGGGAGATACTGAAGGCACAGTCTAAAACTATGCCAATAAGGAGGAAAAATGGAAGGCATCTGAAGAAACCAGAATGGTTGACTAAAGAACTCTCAGCTGAGCTAAGAGTTAAGAGAAACATATGCAGGAAATCGAAGAAGGGGGAAATCACCAATGAAGAATTTAAGCAAGTAGCCAAGAGATGTAGGGAGAAGGTCAGAAAGGCTAAAGCACAGAACGAACTTAGGCTGGCCAGAGACATTAAAAACAATGAAAAGGGCTTTTAAAAATATGTCTGCAGCAAAAGGAAAAGGAAGGAGACGATAGGGTCACTGCACAGAGAAGATGGTGAATTACTAACAGGGAGAAGAGAAAAGGCAGAACTACTATACACCTTCTTTGCCTTAGTTTTTTCCCAGAAGGATACAAGCACTCAACCTGGCAGTTAGGGAGCAGGTAAGGAAGCAGAGGAAATGTGGCACATAATAGGTAGAGAGGTGGTACAGGAATACCTGGCCACACTGGATGAATTCAAGTCTCCAGGGCCAGATGAATTGCATCCTAGGATATTAAAAGAGCTGGCAGAGGTCATTTCGGAACCGCTTGCTATAATCTTTGAGAAATCTTGGAGGACAGAAGTTCCAGCTGGAAGAGAGCAAACGTTGTCCCCATCTTCAAGAAGGGAAAAGAGAGGACTCAAATAATTATCACCCAGTCAGCCTGACATCAGTACCCGGAAAGATCCTGGAGCAGATCATTAAGCAGTCAGTTTCTAATCACTTAGAAAGCAATGAGGTAATCATGAGAAGTCAACATGGATTTCTCAAAAATAAGTCATGTCAGACTAATCTTATCTCTTTTTATGATAGAGTTACAAGTTTTATAGATGAAGGGAATGCTGAGGATATAGCATATCTCGATTTCAGTAAGGCCTTTGACAAAGTTCCCCATGACATTCTTGCAAAGAAGCCAGTAAAATGTGGGCTGGACAGGGCTACAGTCAGGTGGATCTGTAACTGGTTGACTGACCATTCCCAAAGGATGCTCACCAATGGCTGCTTTTCATCCTGGAGAGAAGTGACTAGCGGGGTGCCACAGGGTTCTGTCCTGAGCCCAGTGCTGTTCAATATCTTCATCAACGACTTGGATGAAGAAATAGAGGGCATGCTCATCAAATTTGCAGATGACACCAAATTGGGAGGGATTGCTAATACGCCAGATGGCAGGATCAAAATTCAAAATGACCTTGACAGATTGGAGAGTTGGGCCAAGGCTAACAAAATCAAATTCAACAGAGAAAAGTATAGGGTCTTACATTTAGGTAGAAAAAATGGAATACAGAAGTATAGGATGGGGGACACGTGGCTGGATAGCAGTACATGTGAAAGGGATCTAGGAGTTTTAATAGACCACAAGCTGAACATGAGTCAGCAGTGTGATGTGGCAGCCAAGAAAGCCAATGCAATTCTTGGTTGCCTCAATAGGAGTATGGTGTCTAGATCAAGGGAGGTAATGGTACCACTCTACTCTGCTTTGGTTAGACCTCATCTTGAATACTGTGTCCAGTTTTGGGCACCCTAATTCAAGAAGGACATGGTCAAGTTGGAGCAAGTCCAGAGGAGGGCAACCAAAATGGTGAGGAGCCTGGAAACCATGCCCTATGAGGATAGACTTAGAGAGCTGGGTATGTTTAGGCTGCAGAAGAGAAGGTTAAGAGGGGACATAATAGCCATATTTGAAGGGACGCCATGTAGGGGAGGGACTGGGCTTGTTTTCTGCTGCTTCAGAGGCCAGGATAAGGAGCAATGGATTCAAGCTTCAGGAAAGAAGATTCCACCTGAACCTCAAGAAGAACTTCCTGACAGTCAGGGCTGTCCAGCAGTGGAATATGCTGCCTCTGAGTGTAGTGGAGTCTCCTTCTTTGGAGGTTTTTAAGCAGAGGCTGGATGGCCATCTGTTGGGAGTGCTTTGAGGGTGTTCCTGCATGGCAGGGGGTTGGACTGGATGGCCCCTGTGGTCTCTTCCAACTCTACATTTCTATGATTCTATGATTCTATGACCTTTCCAAAAGCACAAGAATAGTGGATTGGAATACACAAAACAATAACAGAAATCTTTCAAGTTTAATATGCCATGACTCCAGAAATTTACTTACTAAATATGTTAAATGAAATAGACAACCAGATGACTAAGAAACATTGGAGAATTTTACTCTACATGGTAACAACTGCAAGGATAGAATATGCAAAACTACGGAAAAATGAGCACGTCTCCAAAATTGAACAATAGCTTTACAGTCTGCTGGAGATGAAAATAGTGGACATACTATCTCAAAAACTGAAGAACTCAACAGAAGAGAACAAAATATTTATCTCCAATGAGAAAAATTGAGCTAAGCAATGATACAATGAGCAATAGCAAAAAAAATGTAGAAGGGGAGATTTACTTGATAACAAGATCCAGGGGAATTAAATTATGTGCTGTTACAGTTGACGTGATTAAGGGGGAAAAAAATTGACCCAAAATATGTGTTAGTTATTAATGTATGATCTATCTGTTTAGGATGTGGAGTAAACTCTTAGCGATGTAACAGAAGTACATTTACAAATAGAAACAAATGAATATACTATATTTTAGCTGGAAACGATGGAAGGTTAAGGAATGTGATGAACTTTTATTTATAAACATAGAATAATGATTGTTTTTTATGTCTGTATGTTATATATATATGTGTGTGTGTGTGTGTGTGTGTGTATGTATACGTATATGTGTTTGTGTGTGTGTATGTGTGTGATAAAAAAAATTCTGAGCCAAAATCCATACAGAAATTATAAACAACTTAAAAATCAACTTTCGAATGAAGTCTGAATTCTACCTCTTAAACTTGTTGAATTCTCTTGAAAACCAATCTCTGATGGCACTACAAGATTTTGTTATATATGATTGCTTCTGCTAGAATCATATGTGCACAAAAATGGAAAGACTCAGCAATACCCTCAGAAGAAGATTGATTGATTAAAATCTATCATATGTTGGAAACTGATCAATTAACTACATCATTAAATGACAAAACTTTGGACAACTTTAGGTAAGATTGGCAATGCTGAATTACATATTTAAAAGGGAAATGGGGTAGAATATCAGTAATAAGTATAGAGGTATAACTGATGTTTATTGAAGACAGTAATATAAAATGTAAAATAACAAGGATTGTTATAATTTGCTAAGACTGTAGTCTTACCAGAATTTAATAGTGGTAACAGATGTATTAGAAATAAGGAGGATTACTATATGTCAGATTGTATGTGATATACTGTATTGTATATTGTTTATATATTGTCTCTTGTTATACACTATGATGTGATCAACAATTTGTGTGTGTGTGTGTGTGTAAACATGTATTCTTTTGCTTGCTTGTTTTTTTCTCATGTTAACTGCCTTTTAAGAGTTATATGGATTTTATAAAGATCCATTTTTATAAATGGAAAAGGAAAATTAGTGTCAGCTGTCCAGTGTTCTCTTTGCCCCCTTCCCCATTCAGTTACACCAATTCTACCTTACTGTATAAGGCTAGAGGCACAGAAGCAATATGAAAATGCAACAGTAATGTTTTACCTTTGAAAAAGCTAATATATAGTTTCCTTTACATTACTGAAAGCATGTTATGCAAGTTCATACTGTAAACATTAGAAGCATATATCAATTAATAAAGCAGATGCACTTCTAGGTATTATTTCTTAATGTAAAATTTGGTACCAGAGGCTGAAACAGCATGGAAAGAATAAGGATAGATTTCTGCACACACACACACACAGGTAATTCAACATGTTTCACCAACTTTTCAATTCAAAACTAACAATAATCACAGATTTCTGGTTGAAAACTGCAAAGTGCACTTTAAGGCTGTTCCTGAGGGGCAACACATGGTGGGCGACAAGAGCTGATTTGTGAGACTTTAAAACTGGCAATATTTGTCTCTTGGGAACAAAAGGCTCAGAGCCTCTCACATAGGTCCTGATTCCCATTCCAGGTACTGGTTGTGAGTTGCTGTTCTCCCTGGGATGCTGGGCGGAACAGAGGAAGATCTGAGGAGATCATCTCCATTGTCCTCCAGCCACTACTAATAGCAGCAGTAGTCTTGCGTGCTTGATTTTCTTAACATCCTGAGACCAACTGTTTGAGACAGCCCCAGCAAGCATTCACTTGTAAACAGACAATAACTTACAAGACAGCTATATAGAAGAAACAAATAAAATTATTATTTTAATATTAAGAAAATTACCTACCTTGAGAACGTGATAAGGACGAGTTCGTGGAGTAATGGCGTAGCGAGAGTTTGTCCTTCGCACAGCTGCGAAGAGACAGCTGGCAATCGAGGGGAATATCCCTAGAAAAAACAGAGGAAAACGGGATAAAAGAATTCCCTTGGGAAAGGGGATTGTGAAGGGGCTAAAAGAGAGGGACATTGGAGGCTAGTGTCTGGAAAACGAAGGCAGTAAGGAGGAGAAAAGAAGGAGGAAGAGCTGGACGCCGGAGAAGATCGACAGACATGAATGCCTTCAGTGACGCCCAGAGAGTCACCATTCCCCCGATCAGCGCTCATAAGTGGGCATAGCTCGCCGTTGCCTTTTTTTCTTTACTAAGTTGGTTTGTGTCCCTTTCGTAAATGGAAGGGAATCACAAAAATTAACATATAATTCTTCAAGGAAGTGAGTTTGGCAATCTCTCTACAGAAAGGCGATTCCAGTTTGAATGGAGAAAACAAGTAAACCAACCCTAGAAAAGCAGAGCGGGTCTTGGAGTTGTTAAGCGATAGAAGCTGAAGAGGAGTGTAAAGACTGTTTAAGACTGTTTAAGATTCCAAAGGGAAAAAAAATATAAATCATATAAAACAGAACTTTATTAAGAGAATTAAGAGAACTTTATTAAGAGGAGTAATTATATCAATCAGCAGAAACAACTAATAATGGAGACTTTGTTTTCATAACACTTAGCTTGAAACTTATACAACATTCAACTTTACAAGTTTTAAAAGACTGAGGTGTTGAGGTTTAAGCAGGAAGACTGCTGAAAAGGAAGGGAAAAGGCTCAAGAAGCATTGGACTGAGAAAGGATTGAGAAAGACTGGGGGCTGAGAGAGAAGGTAGAGACATTGGATATTAAAATTGAAGACGGAATAAGCAGAACAAAGAGCGGGTAAATGAAGACGGAAGAAGGAAGAAATAGTAAAGAGACCACCGGATAAGAGACAGACGGGTGGACATGCTGTGAAGGAAGAAATCAGAGAAAAGTAAAGGAGAAACAAGAAAAGACCGGTTGTGAAAGGGGTGGATGTAAAAAAGAACTGTTAAGAGGGAAAAGAAAAAGGGGAAGGTGTGTAGTATTTGTTATACGAATTGATTTTGTATTGCTGAAATTGTGAAAAAGAATTATTTCTGTTAAAAAATAAGAGATAGTGTTGTATGGTATAGATTGCAGACAGGTTGGTCTAAGCATCCATAATATTATATTCTTCTGGGGACCTGGAAAAGTGGGCTTAAATTGAAGATATATATAAGACTGAAATATTGGAATTATTAGAAAGAGAGTAAGTAAGAAAGCATTCTAATACACTGTGGAAAAAAGGAGGGTAAACAGCTGTGTGAGTGAGAAGTGCTTCAAGGTCACAGGTAAGATAATACAGCAGACAAAGAGAAACAAAAGATAAGAAGCACATTAAAGTGAAATACATAGAAGGCTGAAGGTGACAGATATTAAGCACAAGTTAAGGAAAAGAGAGAACAGGGTGACCTCTTGTGGTTAAAAGTAGTTACTACAAGGTATTAATAATTAAATAAATAAATAAATAAAATTGAATAGGTTAGCTTAATTAAAGAGGGAATTTAGAGTGTGAAAAGTAAGGCCTAAATAAAAAATAGACTCACACACACACACACATATATATATATATATATATATATATATATGTATGTACATACATACATATAAAAATAAAGTAACAATAATATAAAAATAAAAAATAAAATAATAAAATAGAATAAAATAAAATGAAACAAAACAAATTAAAATAAAATAATAAAAGGAAATAAATAATATAGGTTAGAGAGGAAAATAGAGGATCAGTAAGTAGAGGATCAGTAAGTTTCAAAATAAAGCTAAAAATTAATTAAGAATGAATAGAGGTAGAATAAATAAATAAATAAATAAATAAATGGAAAGTGATACAGAAGAAAAGAAAAGGGAGAGGGAGAGAGAGAGAGAGAGATTCTTTTTTCCTTTTCTCTTTGTTGTTCTTCATTTCAAATATATAAAAGAAAAAGAAAAAGGTAGGAAACCATAAAGAAATATGGGGGGGGGGAATAATTGAGATGGCTACAGCAGTGGGAAGAAGAAAACTTACAGTACAAACTCAACTACAGACTATAACTCAAAGAAGACCCTCATTAGAAATGCAGAGAAGTAATCAAGATCCATACCAACTTTTATTAGCAGAAGTGAAGAAAATGAGAGAAGATGCGATAGCAGAGATGAAAGAATTATCTACAGAAGTGAAGAAAGAAGTTAGAGAAGTGAGAAAGGATATGGAAAACCTGGGAAAGAAACTGGAATTAGTTACGAAAGATTTGAAACAAATGAATGAAAAAATTGAAGGGTCAAGATAAGACTAAAAAGTTGGAAACTAAAACAAAGGACATTGAACTGACAGTGGAAAAGAACGAAATGAAAACAACATTGATGGAATTTAAATATTGAGAGAAGTGTTTGAAGATAAGAGGACTGCAGGAAATTCAAGGGGAAGACTTATATGCTAAACTCATTCCAGCATTAGCTCAATTCATCAACTGGCCAACAGAACAATTAGATATTGAAGTGGATAGGATCTTCAGGATAGCTCTTTAATAGCCAGAAAAAGAAAACTCTCACGCGACATCGTTGTATATTTTGTAAGAGAAAGGGTGAAGGACCTGATTATTCAACAAAGTCCAGTTTAATTCTGGACGAAGTAGAGTCGAAGATATTCAAAGACGTGCCTTCACAAATACTGAAAAAGAGGAAAGATTACAGTTTTTTGACCCAAGTGTTGAAAAGGAGAGGAATTGTGTATAGATGGGGAAGATTTGAAGGAATAATTTTAACATATAAACAAAGAAGATATACACTGGATTCAGTTATGAAAGCTAAAGAATTTTTAAGAAGAAATAAGGAGGATTTGGAGAAAACAGAGACAAGAGAGGTGGAAAAAGAAAGTGAAAAGAGTGGAGAAAAGATTGAACAAGAAAAAGGAGTAAAAGGTCAAGTAACAAATAAAAAGGAGGAAGCAACAAATATATCAGAAGATTCAGTTCAATCAGGAGAGGATAATAATTTGGACCAAGAAGAAGAAGAGATAGACCTAGAACTAGAAGAGGAAATATCAGAGGAGCCAAGTAATATCTAAAGAAGAAACTTATAAGTAGAAATACAGAATGCAGATTAAGATAATCTCTTGGAACGTTAGAGGACTTAATTATTTACCCAAACGGAAATTTTTTTTCCATTTACTAGAGAAACAAAAATGTGGAATTATTTGTTTACAAGAGACCCATATTAGAGACAGTGATTCAAAGCTATTAATAAATCCAAAATTAGGAGATATATTTAGGACAGTAAATAAGAAGAAAAAAAGAGGGATAGTAATATATGTAAATAAAAAATATAAAGCAGAATAAGTTTTGAATGACTCTAATGGAAAATATGTAGGAATAGAGTTAAAAATATTAAACAATAAAATTTTGATATTAGGAATCTACGGGCCATTAGAGAATAAAGGGGAATTCTATAAAAAACTATTACAAAAAATTTCAGGATTGGATTATCATGAAATAATAATGATGGGATTTTAATGGGGTAATAAATCCTCAGCAGGATAGAACAGGAAAAGTGAAAAGAAACAAAAAGAGAAGTAAATTACCTAAATCATTTTTTCAGATGATGGATATATTTTCACTGACAAATGTATGGAGAATTTTAAACAAAAACACTAATGATTATACTTATTACTTCCAGTACCACAACTCTTGGTCAAGAATCGATATGTTTTTAACATCTAAGACATTGATTTCAAAAGTAAGGAAGATGGAAATAAGCCCAAGAAGTATCTCGGACCATAATCCGATAATATTAATATTGGAAGACAAAAGACAAGAATTTACATGGAGATTAAAAGATAATTTATTAAAAAATGAAAAAATAGTACAAAGAGCTAAATCTGAATTAGAAAATTATTTTAAGGATAATTTAGATAAAGGCATATCAATAAAAACAGTCTGGGAGGCCGGGAAAGCATTTATGAGAGGATTTTTTATTCAACAAGAGGCTTTTTGGAAAAAGGATAAAGCTAACAGAGAAAATAAAATTATAAATGAAATTCAAAAATTAGAAAACGAACTTAAGGAAAAACCAAAAAATGAGTGTATTAAGAAAGAAATTAAAATACTACAAAAGCAATTGGATATAGAGATAACAGAGAAAATAGCAAATAAAATAAAATTTACAAAGCAGAATTATTTTTAATGCCAACAAACCAAACAAGTGGTTGGCGTATAAGCTGAAAAAAGAGAGAGAAAAAAGAACTATTCAAGAAATAAAAGTAGAGGGAGAGATACAACTTGACCAAGAAAAAATTAAAGGAGTAAATTACTATAGAGAACTTTATTCTGAAGAGGAGATGTCACAAGAAAGATTAAATAAAATGAAACAATATCTAAGCGACAGTGATATCCCAGAGTTTACAGAGACACAAAGAAGTGTAGTGAATAAGCCAATAACCAAAGAAGAGATTATAGAAGCCATAAAAAGATTAAAACTACAAAAAGCTCCGGGTCCAGATGGTTTTACTGCTCTATATTATAAAACATTTATGGAACAACTATCAGACCCATTATATAAATTATTTCAAGAATTGGAAAAAGAAGATATACCCCAAACATGGAGAGAAGCGAATATCACCCTGCTATCTAAAGAAGGGAGAGATTGTTGGGAAATGAAAAACTATAGACCAATATCTTTATTAAATGTAGATTATAAAATCTTTGTCCTAATATTAGCGGAAAGATTAAAAATAATTTTACAAGAATGGATACATGAGGATCAGAATGGATTTATTCCTAAGAGGCAACTTAAAAATAATACTAGAATCATAATAAATATACTAGAATACTTCCATAAACATAATGAGAAAAAATTAGCGTTAATTTTGTTAGATGCGGAAAAGGCAGTTGACAATGTTAACTGGACTTTTATGAAAGAAATATTAGAAAAGATAAACATAGAAAATAATTTTATAAATTGGACTGATTTAATATATAAGAATCAAAAAGCACACATAATAATAAATGGAGAGAGAACGGAAGATATATCTATAAGAAAAGGAACAAGACAAGGGTGTCCATTGTCCCCTTGTTATTTATAATGGTATTAGAGGTTTTAAATAGAAAAATCCAAGAAGAGAAGCGAATTCGGGGATTAAAATTAGAAACCAAACATATAAAATTAGAGCTTTTGCTGATGATTTGGCTATAACATTAGAGGAGCCATTACAAGAAGTTAGTATTTTAAAGGATATTTTATACCAATATGGAGAAGTATCTGGATTTAAAATTAATAACAATAAGATGTATATAATAACTAAAAATATGTCAAAGATAGAAGAGCAAGAATTAGAGAAGAAAACTAATTTTAGTATAATAAATAAGGCAAAATATCTTGGAATAGTTATCTCGAGGAATAATAGAGAACTCTTTGATAACAATTATGGAAAAAAGTGGAAAGAAATAAAGATAGAATTAGAGAAATGGGACAAATTAGAGTTATCAATATTAGGCAGAATTGCGGCAGTAAAAATGAATATTACCCAAAATGAATTTTTTATTTCAAAACCTACCAATTCTATCAAATGACAAACTTTTCAAGAGTTGGAATAAGGATTTGATGAAGTTTATATGGAAAAAGTAAAAACCAAGAATTAAACAAAAAATACTAATGGACATAAAAGAAAGAGTAGGGTGGGGATTACCCAATTTAAAATTATATTATGAAGCAAATTGTTTAGAGTGGATATCAGAATGGGTAAACTTAAGAAATCAGAGATTGTTACAATTAGAGGGGGAGGATATATACTTTGGGTGGCACACCTATTTATGGTAGGGGAAGGCTAAAATAGATAAAAATTTCACTAATCATCTTATAAAGAAAAGGATTGCTAAGGGTATGGATGAAATATAAAAGGAAAATCTATTTAAAAACCCCATTATGGATCTCGGCTTATGAAGCTTTTTATAAAAGAGAGAAACCTAGGATAGATAAGTGGCTTACCTATAAGGATCTTTTAAAAAATCAGGAGGGAGATTTACAATTCAAATCGAGAGAAGAATTAAAGATGATGGTTTAGATACTCATTGGTTATTAATAAGACAGTTAAAAGAAAGGTTTAAGATTGACAGGAAACAAGATGGAGTTGAGATGAAGGAAAATAAAATAGATGAAATAATTAATAAAGAGGTGGAGCATAAAGTGGGGAAGACTTATAAGATATTGTTGGAAATAGATATGGAACAAGAGATAGTAAAAGAAAGCATGATAAAATGGGCTAGGAATATAGGGCATACTATTTCACTGGAAACTTGGTCAAAGTCATGGACAAGGACATGGAAATTATTACAAGCAACACGCTTAAAAGAAAACCTTTATAAAATGATCTATAGGTGGCATTTAACACCGGTGCGTTTAGCAAGGATGTATAGGGGAGAGAAGGAGAAATGCTGGAAATGTGAGGCTAAAGGCATGTTCTACCATTTATGGTGGACGTGTAAAAGAGCTAGAGAGTATTGGGAAGAGATACAAAAGATAACTAAGGATATATTTAAAATTAATTTTCCTCTGAACCCATATTTATTAAATATATTGGATTTAACACCTAAATTAGATGAAGCATACCAGAGGATTTTACTTTATATGATTACAGCGGCTAGAACAGTTTATGCACAACAGTGGAAACAAAAGGAACCCCCAAAGATAGAGGATTGGGTAATGAGGTTATATGAAATGGTGGAATATGATAGGATTCAAATTTGGATGATTGAAAGACCCATAACTCAGTGTGAAGATGGATGGAATTTGGTAATACCTTTATGGGAAAAGTTACGGGGGGAAAAAGCAGTCTGGGGGATGGAAAAATAAGAGTAAGATAAATATGAATTATAGAATATGTAATAATGGAATGATGAAAGTTGAATGATGTTTATTGATATTAATTAAAAATGTTTTGTAAACACTGGATGGAAACAGAAGAGGAGGGGAAAAACGAGGAAAATAAGAAGAAAGAAAATAGAATCATTAGATCAAGTAGGAATTTATTGAAAAGATAGAATATTGAAATGGTTAAAAGAGAGGGTATGGGAAAAAAAGACTTAAAGACTTAGGAGAATTTAGGGAAAATAATGGTTTCACATATTTATTTATTTATTTATTTATTTAAAGCATATATAATATATCTATATATGTATATGTATATATTTATTGAAAGTTAGAGAAAGAATTATATATACACACACACACACACACACACACACACACATCTTTGTGAGCACTCACTTCTTGAAGAATGGGGGAGGGCAAGAGGGGGAGTAAAGGAGAAGTTATTTCGAAACCAGGAGTATTTAGAAATGTGAAATTAAGAACCAACGGTAAATGTGTGACATTAAATATGTAAATCTATATATAATTAAATTATAATATAATATATATAATTAAATTAATTTCTTATAAATTAAGTATGAAGAATGATTAGGATAATATAAATAATATGTCATTGTTTGCCTATCTTCTGGAGGATTATTGTAAAAAGATTATCCGGGTGAGAGAAATGATTGTAAAAGGATTATGGTAAAGGGGTTACCTGAGTGAGAGAAATGTTGTAGGATTGTATAATTAAGCTCTCCTTTCTCTTTTAACAATGTAACTGAATTATTTAATAAAATATATTAAAAAAAACATGGTAAGAGTCAAGGCCATGTTATGAGAAATAACAATAACAAGAAATGAGGTTGTGGTGAACTTTCCAGGAACTTCCCTTGTCTTTCAGCAATAGAGACTAAGCTACAGGGGAACCCAGACATGTGCCAATGACAGCAGGTGGGGATATGTGTAGAATTTTTTTGACAGCTTTTCAACAGCATAGGAAAAAGGCTTTCTGAATGCTGTTACATCTAACAGCTCCTTTTTTAAAAAAATTTTTTTTATTGTAATTCCAATGTATAAAACATACATTCTTCATTGTACATTTACCGAACTGTTACAGTTTCCTCCCACTCCTCACCGGACTACATAAACTGTTATATCATTGTCATGTTATATTTATGCACCTCAATAAGTCGATTACATTATCAAGATAGTTCCTGCATTTCAAACCCAGTGTTCCATAATATTTCTGTTTATCTTCTTTTATTTAACCTGTTATCATAGATAATGAATTATTATTTGACAAAACCCCCTTCATATCTAATACATTTCACCATTCTTTAAAGATATCATCGTCTGATTTTCCTTTTAATCTCTGACCAACTATGTCTGCATTGCAATTTTCAATTAATGTTGCCCACCTACTGTAATGTTGCCCACTCTACTGTAGGTATCTGTTCAATTTTCCATAACTTTGCATATTCAATACGAGCTGTCGTAACCATGTAAAGTAAAATTCTCCAGTATTTTTTTGCAACAGATCCATCTAACATATAAGTCATATTTAACAAATACAATTCAGGTATCTTATCAAGTTGGATTCTTAATATTTTTCATATCATGACATGTGAATGTCATTCCAGTATTTTTTTGCCTTGGTACATGACCATCACATATGATAAAGTGTACCAGCATTTTCTTGGCATTTCCAAGATTGCCCTGTTCCAGTACTGTATATTTTCTTTAATTTTTCTGGTGTCATGTACCATCTATGGAAAAGTTTGTAGTAGTTTTCTTTTAAATTCTGAGCTATGGTAAATTTCTGTGTCTGTTGTTAACTCTGTTCCCAGTGTGCTAAATGTATAGAATGTCCTATATTTTGAGCCCACTGTATCATTGTCAATTTAACTGTTTCTTCCTCCCTTTCCTGTTGTAGAATTGCATGATACAAATGTGCTAATAAATGAGGAGGATTTTCACGCATTAGCGTCAATACTCTGCCTTGCTCCTTTTCTTCTATTCCGTAAGTTTTGAAGTCCATTTGAAATCTCTCAGTTGTCTATAAGGAAACCAATTTAATTTTGTGCCTTCAGCTTCCAACTTTTCTCTTGTTTTCATCTTAAAAGTGTTCAAATTTGTCTTTTCCAATATGTCCTCATAAGTCAGCCACTTATCTGATTCTGTCCATCTTCCAAAAAATGCCTCTTGAGGAGAAACCCACGTTGGTAGCTGCCTGATGTTCTTATTTGTGAAATCTGTCCATATTTTTAAAAGTGATTTTCTTACGTAATGATGCGCAAATTCCTTGTCCACTGCTGCTTTTTCATAGAACATATAGGCATGCCAACTCATTCTTAAGTCAGCTCCCTCAAGTGCCAGCATTCTCACATCTTGCAAATTCATCCAATCTTTTATCCAAGTAAATGCTGCTGCCTTGTAATATATTTGTAAGTCTGGTAAGCCCAAACCTCCTCTTTCTAACTTATCTGTCATAACAGTCCATTTTATCCTTGGCTTTTTCGCCTGCCATATAAATTTGGTTAAGTCTCTTTTCCATTGAATGAAAGGTTTAGTATTTGTAATAATAGGAAGATTTTAAAAGAGATAATTCATCTTGGAAAGAACATTCATTTTTATAACAGCCATTCTGCCCATCATAGATAAGCGCAATTGAGTCCATTTCCCCAAATCCTTAGTTATCTCTTTCCATTTTCTTTCATAGTTGTTCTGAAATAATTCATTGTTTCTCTTTGTAATCCAAACACCCAGATATTTTGCTTGGTGTCCTTTGTTGAAACCTGTTAATTTTAGAAGTTCCTTATCTTCTTTATCTCTTATATTTTTTGTTATTAAAACAGTTTGTCATTATTAATCTTGAATCCTGAATATTCTCTGTATTCCTGTACAATTTCCATCAGCCGTTGAATGCTGCTAATAGGATCATCTAAAAATAGGACCAAATCATCTGCAAAAGCTTTAAGCTTGTGCTGATATTTCTTATATTTGAACTCCTTTTATTACTTTTTCCTCCCTTATAGAGTTGTTAAGTATTTCCATTGTCATGATAAATAGTAATGGAGATAACGGACATCCTTGTCTTGTGCCTCTATGTAGTTGAATCTGTTGAGTCTCTCTCTGTTAATAATAAGTCTTGTTTGTTGTTGATTATATATTGCTTCAATCCAAGAGATAAATTTATCTCCCACTTGAGTCTGCTTAATGATCGTTTTCATAAATGTCCAGTTGATTATATCAAAGGCCTTTCCTGCATCCACAAATATCATTGCCAGTTTTTTTTTTCATTATGTTTCTCATAATGCTCAATTATATTTATTACTGTCCTTATATTGTCTCGCATCATTCTCTTAGGCAGAAAACCGTTCTGGTCCTCATGTATGTTGTCTTGTAATACCTTCTTAAGTCTTTCAGCCAATATTGAAGCAAAGATTTTGTAATCTGTATTTAGTAATGAAATTGGCCTATAATTCTTAACATCTGTCAAGTCTCTTCCTTCTTTTGGTATAAAAGTTACATTTGCTTCCTTCCAAGTGTCTGATATTTCTTTAATTCTTATTTCATTCATTGTATTTTGCAATGGTATAGAAACTTCATGCTCTAACACTTTATAGTATTTTGCTGTAAAACCATCTGGTCCCAGAGGTTTATCATTTTTCAAGTTTCTGATTGCTTCAACTATCTCCATCATCAATATGGATTTATTCAAAATCAATTGTTGCTCCTCAGTGAATCTCATTTTATTCATCTTTTTGAATATTCTTCCACTTCTTTTTGCTTCTCTTTTACAGTAGTCTCACTCAAAAGCTTCATGTAGTATTTAAGAAAAGCCTGCTTAATCTCCTCTTGTTTAGTAGTTTTCTTATCTCCAATTCTATCTCCATTATAACATTTCTTACTCTCCTTTTCCGAAGTAAATTAGCCAACAATTTTGAAGGTTTACTAGCCTGTTCAAAAAGTGTATTTCGCCCTCTGCATCTGTTGCTCTATTTCATGTACATTTAATCTGTTAAATTCAGCTTGACATACCTTCATCCGTTGTCTAATTGTCTTATCCATTGGATTTTTCCTCATCTGTTTCTCCAATTCCTTCATCTTCTCCAGAATCCTATGTTCAGTCTGTTTCTTATCTTTCCTGATTTCCGCAGACCATCTTATGAAGTTCCCATGCATTATGGCCTTGCTTGCATCCCAAATTATCTTCATTGGTAATTCCGCTGTCATGTTCTCTTTAAAATAGTTATTTAATTCCATTTTTGCTTGTTCACTGTATTTTTCTCTTTTAAAAATCTCTTCATTCCATCTCCATGTCTTCTCTCTATCAGTAATTTTTAATACCATTTGTAGCGGATTGTGATCTGAACACAGATTTGGAAGTATATCTGTTGACTTCAACAACAAATCTTTGGACGCCAAAATCATATCAATTCTTGACATTGATTTATGTTGGTCCAGAAAATATGTATCCATCCAATTGCCCATTCTTAAATCTCCAAATATCAAAAAGATCTACATCATCCATCATCTGGAAAAAACTCTTAGGCAGTTTACCACTGTTTCTGGGGTTCAATTTCTGTACCGTCCTATCAACTTTTGGATTGATAACTCCATTAAAGTCCCCAAGAACAATAATATTCACATTTCCAGTTCCATGTATATATTCCTGTATCTCTTTATGAATTTTTGAAAAAAATTCTCCTTTGCTCCATTTGATGCATAAATTCCAACTATTAGTATCTTGACATGTTTTGTATTTACTTCTATCACCAAATATCGACCATTATTGTCTTGAAATTTTTGTTGTGCCTCATATCTTGAATTAACATATATTAATACTCCTCTTTTCTTTTGGTCAGTTGTAGCTGCATAACAGTTACCCAATTTAGGATTCCACACATATTTTAAGTCCTGTGTTCTTATTCGAGCCTCCTGTAAGCAAATTATGTCCAATTTTTGTTTTTCCAGGTGATGAAATATTTGTCTCCTCTTATATTCAGAGTTGAATCCTTTAATGTTCCAAGAATATATTTTAAACCCCATTTTGACATTTTTATATTAACTTTATTTGGCCTACTTTACTTTTAATCTTGTATATCTTCTCCTTCTTGATCCTGTTCTTTTTCCAGTTTTTGCTCTTCTTCTTGTAATTGTCCTATTGCACCAACTGTTTCCTCTTCTTGCTTCTGTAATTTTCCTTATCTTTCTCTTCTTCCAAAGACTGCTGTTCTTCATCTTTCTCTTCTGGAGATACTTTTTGCAGATCTCTCTTCAACCTTTCCATCGTTTCTTTTGCTTTGTGAACTGAATTAATCCTATATCTCTGTTGTTTATAAGTAAAAAATATTCCTTCAGTCTTCTCCCATCTGTAATTGATCTGTAGCTTCATGAGGAGATTAGCTAGAGGCTTGTAACCTTGTCTCTTCTTAAATACTTGGTAGGGTATATCTTTAAAAATTATTACATCTTTGTCTTCAATCTTAAAAGTCCCATCATAACTCCTCTGTAATATTTTATCTCTAATTACCGTCCCAGTAAAAGTTATTATAATATCTCTTGGTAATTTTCTTTCTCTCGCTGTTCTTGAAGGTACTCTAAACATTCTGTCAATACACACTTCCATCTTCTCTTCTAATGTCAAGATATTCTGCTAGTACTGGTAGCATTTTTCCATATAAGTCTTCGCCACCAGATTCAGGGACGCCCCTAAATCTAAGGCATTGTTCTCTAATCGTAATTCTTGTGATGTGATCTGTAATTCTTCTTGTTGTTGTTTCCCTTTAAATTCAGTCAATTCTGTTTGTACTTGTGTGACTTATCCTTTATTTCCTTAGTCTCAGTCTTTATCTTTGATAAGACAACAGCTCCTTTTTGACAACTTTTTGACATCTGTCTGTTGGAGTGAGAATGCAGAAAGTGAGGGAGAGAAGAAGCGAAGGCAGTAAAAGCTGACTTGACTCAACTCAAGACTTGTATATTTTTAGTGACCAACTCGCTACCCTTAGTTCAGTGACATAATGCATTCATCCAGAAACCTTAGGATTTTGAACAACACTTCAATCTCTTTTTGCCTACTGGTCACATGACAATCTGTCTAAAGTCCAAAGTGTGGGTGCATTTCTCAGAGGGGAATAGCAAGTAGGTTAAGCACTGGGCTAGAGGCAGGCTTGAGGTCCACTCAGTAGCTGTCCCTGCTGCATATTGGAGGAGCTGTTACTGCGGTTATCTGGCCCAAGCCCAAGGTCTACAATTTCATATTGGTTATGGTTAATATTACCACGTGGCACTCCATAAAGATGAACTCCACGTGTCTGAGTGGGTCACGGAGAGCCTTTGTTAGTCAGGCACAGCTGTACGGCCTCAATTATGCAAGCTAGGTCTAGGCCGGTAAACAACAATCTGTCACACAGCCAGTAGTGCCCTCCAGATCATTAAGCAAAAGCAAGAGCTCTCAGCCCCGAACTGCTTGCGTGACAGGCTTAGTGCATCCATCTATACAATTGCTAACCGCTCCTCATCTGCATACTGTTCTAACAATTGGCAGTGCTGGCCAAATCTCATCTATTCTGATTTCGGCCTTTCAGAGGCTTTGTCTCCACTTTTATCCCTATGGTTCTCCTCGGGAGAGGGCTAACCTCCAGGTACAATCTTCCCTATAAAAACCCGAAGTATTAGCTTCTTGTCAGAATGCTCGCGCCTTACATCCCAAACTGCTGCCGCTCTGTTTGGTGAGCCTCCCCTCAGCCTCCTAGTGCTGGGAAACCACAAACCCAAGCCTCGAACTCTATTTCTCATCTCCCAGACTGCAGGATCAGGTGGAGTATCACCCCAGAAATCTGCTTAAAACTCCTATCAATTTTCCTCACTTTCTACTTCTATAGTTCTTGGATGAGTGCGTGAGTGCTCTGTGTGCGCTGCATTGAGGAAATTACAATAAAATCTTCTTAATCGAACAACCGTGCCTAGTTCTTGCCATGGCCTGACCCCGTAAACATAGTGTTAAAGATCTTGCTATGTTGCCCTGCCTCTCGTAGCACTAGCCTGTGCTCTTTGCTAATTCCCAACCTTGTAATATTTGGAGCGCATTTAGGTGTCCCTCACGGGACCCCCAGAAATCAGGGTAACAGAGCTTTCTAAAACTTTCCTAAGAGTAGAAGATAAAACTCATCCCCAGGGTGCAGGGCACATTTCTCAGAGGGGAACAGCAAACGTGTTAGGCAACGGGCTTGAGGGAGAAGGAACCTTCCTTCTAAAGTTTTTGAAGTTTCAGTAATGGGAAATAAGAAGGATCCTATTCTCCACTTCTGAAAAATACTCCAGCTTTTGAAATAGGAAGTAAGAAGAATCCCATTCCCCACTTCCAAAGCAGTAGATGGCAAAATCACAAAGGTGGAGGGATGACTCTGCTTAAATTCTGAAAACTGACATTATTTGACTCTGTCCAGAAATTCTGGAATATAGGTTGGGGTATAACATTGGCTCCCAGACTTGAGACTTGACTTGAAAGTATCTTCAAGGACTTGAGACCTGACTTGAGACTTGAAAGTAGAGACTTGAGACTTGACTTGAGATTTGGAGAAAAAGACTTAAATACATCATGGGAGGCTACCAAGATCCAGTATTTCCATGAGGGACTGAAGCCAGAGATCCTTGAGTGGGCCATGGTGCATGACTTCCTGGAGACATTGATGGGGTAACCAGTGACCTGGAAACCTTATGCCACTAAATCAAGACAGCTCACCAGAAGCAAAGCCAACTGGTTAAATCCAAGGCCAAGGGAAGCAGCAAGAAGAAGAGAAGGATGCATCTGGACCTCTGTGTGTGGTGTGGACATGAGGGACATTGGATCATCAATTACCCAGAGACTTCCAAGAGTGATAGAGACAAGGTGAAGAAGCAGAATTAAACACCAAGGTTGTGGGACCCAGACCAGACCTATCACTGGAGGAGTTGCACTTGTGCTCAGGGAGGCTGGTGGATGATAGTTTGGACACCATGGAAGACAGTGACTCTGAGCTGGCAGGAAACAAGTGAAGCCTGTCTTAAGCACCAAAGGGCAGGCTCTATCCAGCCTGGAGACTATGGTGAGATGAAGTGCAACTCCCTCTTTGTGCCCATCAGGCTAAGACACCCAGTGGTTGGCACTAGTATGGACTTGATGGCCATCATAGACTCGGTTTTCACCCAATGTTTGATGAACTCTGTGATTGCCATGGACATGGGGCTATTAGCTGAAGAACTGAGGTGCACCTAGCTAAGAGTCCCAGAAATCTCATCAGGAGGGCTTTAAACTGAGTTTTTGGTGGGAAGGGAGACAGTAGTATTCAGGTGAAGAGTTCAGCAAGTACTGGGGAGAACAGCCCAAATGTTATAGAAAGAGCAGGCCAAGTAGTGCAAGAGACCAACAGTGGGAAGAAAAGCAACTTCAGTAAAGGGCTTGACGGAAGGGCATATGGACTTAAATGTCTCTACACTAATGCACAGAGCATGGGAAATGAACAAGATGAACTAGAACTCTTAATATAACAAAATAAATATCATTGGTATCACTGAAACCTGGTGGAATGAGTCTCATGGTTGGAATGTAGTATTTGGGGCGTAGAACTTATTTCAGAGAAATAGACCAAACAAGAAAGGAGGAGAAGTAGCTCTATATGTCAAGAATGTTTATACCTATGAAGACATCCATGACTTAAATATAGGAAGCCAGGTTGAGAGCATCTGGTAAGAACTAAGGGGGCAAGAAACAATAAGTAGGACATTGTGGGGGTCTACTACAGACCCCCAAGCCAGACTGAGGATTTAGATTATGCCTTCCTGAAGCAGATGACCACACATTCAAAAAGGAGAGATGCAGTAGTAATGGAAGTAATGGAACTATCCTGATATATGTTGGAAGTCAAATTCTGCCAAGAACATAAGGTCCAATAAATTCCTCACTTGCCTTGCAGAAAATTTCATTGTCCAGAAGGCAGAAGAGGCAACAAGAGAATCAACTATTTTAGATCTGATCCTAGCCAACAGGGATGACCTGGCTAATGGGGTAGAAGTGGTGGGATCCTTAGGTGGGAGTGACCATGCTCTATTGGAATTTGTAATTCAGTGGGAAAGGGAAGCCAAATGTAGCTAGACACAAATTCTAGACTTTAAGAAAACTGATATCTGTAAACTTGGGGAACTACCGGCTGAAATTCCATGGCCAAGAATACTGAAAAAGAAGAGAGTTCATGATGGATGGGAATTCTTTTTTTAAGGCTAGAAACAATTTTAAAAAGTGAGAAGGCACAATTTAAAACTGTTCCATTAAGAAAGAAATATGGGAGGTGTCTAAAGAAACCAGAATGGCTGACTGAGGAACTCTCAACTGAGCTAAACGTTAAAAGAAACATATACAAGAAATGGAAAAATGGGGAAATCACCAAAGAAGAAATAGCCAGGATATATAGCGGGGAGGTCAGAACAGCTAAAGCACAGAGAGACACAGAGAGAACAAAAGCAATAAAAAGGGCTTTTTAAGATACGTCTGCAGCAAAAGGAAAAACAAGGAAATGATAGGGTCGCTGCATGGAGAAGATGGCCAAGTATTAAGAGGGGACAGAGAAATGGTAGAACTACTCAACAGCTTCTTTGTCTCAGTTTTCTTCCAAGAGAAAAAAAAAATCAAGCCGGGAGGTGGGAAGCAGATGGGAAAGTAGGGGAAACTCCGCACAGTATAGATAGAGAAGTCATACAGAAATGCCTGGTTACCCTAAATGAATTCAAGTCTCTAGGGCCAGATGAACTACATCCAACGATATTAAAAGAACTGGCAGAAGTAATTTCAGAATCGCAGGTGATAATCTTTGAGGATCCTTAGAAAATAGGAGAAGTCCCAGCAGACTGGAGGAGGGCAAATGTTGTACCCATCTTCAAAAAGGGAAAAAGAAGACCAAACAATTACTTGCCCAGTCAGCCTGACATCACTACCAGGAAGATTCTAGATCAGACCATTAAACAGACTGTCTGTAAGCACTTACAAAGGAATGCTATAATCACATAAAAGTCAGCATGGGTTTCTCAAAAACTAGTCATGGCAGACTGATCTTATCTCTTCTTATGATACAGTTATGAGCTTGACGGCGAATGCTGTGGATGTAGCATTTCTTGACTTCAGTAAGGCCTCTGATGAAATTCCCCATAATATTCTTACAAAGAAGCTTCCAGATGATACCAAATTGGGAGGGATTGCTAATATGCCAGAGGACAGGATCAGTTTGGATAGCTGGGCCAAAGCTAACAAAATGAATTTCAACAGAGAGAAATGTAGGTCCTACACTTGGGCAGTAAGAATGAAATGCAAAAATATAGAATGGGAGACACCTGACTAGACAACAGTACATGTGAAAGGAATCTAGGAGTCTTAGACCACAAGCTGAACATCAGTAAGCAATGTGATACGGCAGCCAAGAAAGCCAATGTGATTTTTGGTTGCATCAATAAGGGTATGGTGTCTAGATTGAGGAAAGTAATAGTACCACTCTATTCTGCTTTGGTTAGATCTCCTTTGGAATACTGTGTCCAGTTCTGGGCACCTCATTTCAAGAAGGATATTAACAAGCTGGAACAAGTTGGAAGAGGGGGTGACCAAAATGGGAAAGGGTCTGAAAGCTATGCCCTATGAGAAGCATCTTAGGGTGTGGGGCATGTTTAGTCTGCACAAGAGAAGGTTAAGAGGGGACATGATAGTCATGTTTAAATATTTGAAAAGATGTAATATCAAAGAGGGAACAAGCTTGTTTTCCACTGTTCCACAGACTAGGAAAAAGAGCAATGGATTCAAACTACAGGAAAAGAAATTATTCCTGCTGAACCTCAGGAAGAACTTCCTGACAGTCAGAGCTGTTCAGCAGTGGAATATGCTGCCTCGGAGTGTGCTGGAGTCTCTTTCTTTGGAGATTTTTAAACAGATGCTGGTTGGCCATGTGTTGGGAGTGCTTTGATGTATGTTCCTGCATGGTAGGAGGTTACACAAGTTTCTTTTTAAAAAAAACAAACAATTGGTGAACACATAAAGTGTCGTTATCTTTAATGTATGGAGACCAAACTTCTGTTGAAGGCAGAAAGCTCACAAAGCTGGCACAAAGCTGATTACAAGTGAGATCACTCTCATTTCTTCTTATACTTATTTGTTCTTAACACTGATTTTATTTCCATATCTAAATATGGAATTGAAATATACACAGATATAATCTTACCAAAAGGCTACCACCATCTACTAGAGGGCTGGGAATCATGTGCCCATTCATTCCTTGTTGGACTGCACCTCCAATCAGGTCCAAGTCAACATAGCTATTTAGTGGAAAATTGGGAGTTGATGTCAAAGGGTCTTTGAAAGTCTTACGTATTTTCCCACTCCTGTCCTATCACCTTTATCCCATGGTTTATGATAACCATTACCCACTGTCATTGTTGCAATTGTGTAACAATTACTTAAATAATAAATGTGTGATTAAATTAAATTATTATTATTACTTGGATTCTAATCATACTTAGCAACAGACCAAACTGTGTGATGTTAGTAAATATTTAGGCATTTTGTCATCAACCTTAAGCTGGTACCCTCCAGATGCACTGGACCAGGCTGACTGGGGATACTGGGAATTGCAGTCCATCAGACATGGAGATTGTTAAGCTGGAGAAGGCTGTCCTAGATTGAGGGAAATAAATACTTGCATGTGCACACGAGAGGAGAGAAGAAAGAGAAAAATGTCACCACAGCCCTCTTTACCTGTGTGAGGAAAGTGCAGCTTACAGTGGTGCCTGCAAAGCCATTTTGAGGCCCCCAAGACCGTTTTAGTTTTTTAAAAAATTCTTTTGCTAAAAAAACCCAGCAGCATTCGCCAGGGGATGTGGGGACAATTTTGCTATGTTTTGCCCTTCCCCAATGTTTTAGATCCAGAAAGTCTTTTTTAATACTAGGAAAACAACTATCTAGATTACTTCTTTTTTTATAAAAGATTTCTCCTGGAATCTAAAACACCTGGGAGGTACAAATATGGTGAAACTTTTCCTCACCCCCAGGGAAATTAAAGACATTAAAAGTTTTAAAAAAATCTGGTCTGGTGGTGAAGCCTTCCAATGTCCAATGAAGTCAGTTGCCTGTCCCTCCGCCACATAGATGGCTATTATCACCATGACTCCGGAAACAAGGAAATTGACAAGCAGCAGCCCTAATTGGTATACACCCAGCTATCCTTATGGCAGTGATGACTATGTAATTTTGAATGAAACCATCCTTTTTAAATAGCCCTTTCAGGTCATACATGTGATTACAACAAGTACAGGAACCATGGGTATTCATGACAGACAGTCTGGATATATTCAGAAACAACATTATCTTACATGCAAAGTAAAGGATTGTACTCAGTTTATTGACTGAAATGTCACTGCTTTCCTCAGCAGGCAATAACACTCATACTTAATAAATAAACATCAAATAAGAACAATAACAATAATAGCAACAACAGAATTTGCTGCAACATTTTCCCTCTTCTATTTTTCACAGTGTTTTCTTAGAAAGTATACATCACTTCTGTTTATTTCCAAGCAGAGACTAATGTTGCTTTCTTTTTTTTCCTTGCACCATACCATCTTTTTTAGGAGGACGTTGAGTCAGTTCTTGCTGTCTTCGGTGAAATCTGAAAGGATAAAGATAAATGAACCAGGAAAATCTTGTGAAAGCATTGTCTTGGATGGGGAAGACAAGAAGCAGGCAAGAAGAATCTTATGGGTCACCAGGGATCTGTATGTTATTTCAAAGTAACACCAATTGTTCGCGATGTCCTCTTTGTGGTATGTGCTAATAGTTATCAGTGCAACCTCCATCATCTGTTGTTCTTGTCAACTAGTATGAACAGGCCAGTATAATAAAAGCACCATCACAACTGGGAAATGATAATCTAGAACAGTGATTCCAAATGGGAACTTAAAGGCCCATGGGGTGGGGGTCATGGGAATGCTGTGGATGGGGTCACCAGTGTGCAATGCTGTGTGCAAGATGATTGCAAAGGAGCTGGCTTCCAAAGGCAGTCTTTGCTCATCAGCAAATTTCAGAGATTCCACTTTAGTTGTTTTGTTTTTCTATGAAAAAATATACTACAATAATATAGAATAATTAGTATATCAGAGAACACTGTTATATGTAATAACTGTTGCAAGAATGACATATGCACAACATTGGAAAGAAGGAAATTATATTGATATAAAAGAATGGAAATTAAAAGTTCTGGGTATGGTAGAGATAGAAAAGTTAATTTTTTCACTTAAAAATAAACCAATCCAGAACTTTGAAAGAGAATGGAAAGAAGTTTTGAATTGGATAAAGGAATGAGGAAAAGAAGAAACAAAGGAAGAGTGTTGGAAATGTTGGTAATGAAAATTACGGATGTTATAGAATAAGAATAAGTTGAATGTAACAATGTTAAAAGTAATAGTGTGATGGTGTGATTAACTTTTAAAGTAACTCTTAAATAGAAATAATGTACAAACGGGATGTAAACACAAACTCAACTGGAAAAAAGATGCTTGGAAGCGGGGGGTTATTTTTCTGTGTAAAATTTCAATAAAAATATATAAAAATATATATATATATAATATAGAATAATTAGTAAACAATCTCTTGAAGCTACTACGTGTCCCAGGCTAGTAGTGCAACCCTTCTCCTTCTACTACTGTTGTTACTGTTTTTCCCAAAACTGGAACTCAAGATGGCTTATGATTTAAAACAAGAACAATACAGTTAAAAACACAATTAAAAAGTGAACCACATCCATTCAGTGGTATCCACTTCCTTCTTTCAGCATTCTCCTTCACTGAAAGAAATACATTAACTGAAAACTACAATTATATTAAATGCAATTATATCTATAATGCTAGGAAGAGAGAAAATGGCGCCATGTCTCACTCAAACCACTAACAAAAAGAGTATCATTTAAAATGACTTAAATGTAAATGGTGTTGTGCAGTCTCGTCCCAGGATGCGTTAGCAGCCAGTTTGGAGTATAAAAAAACAGCTGAATTGTCTCATTGGCATGGGAGATTTGGTACACAGGAGACCTATTACAAGTCTCTAGAAGTACAGGTGGATCAGACAGGACATGGACGCCATCAGAACTCTGCCAGATTGCAGCCACCACTTTGTGGACCCTAATGCCACATAACCAACATTCTTAATTTCCCTGAAGCAAGATCTGACACACACAGAAGACTCCCAGATTATGGGCCCAACTTAATTTCACCACTACTACCTTTGCAAAACCTCTGTGACTGGGACTTTTCAATCTTAAACTTTTTTTTTTAAAAAAGGAACAATTACCACCCAGAGCAACAGAACTGAGAACAGACGGAGGAAACCACAAAGACTTTTAAGCATGCTGGCAACTTTAAAGACCTTAACCCCTTTAAATAATGTTGGTGAAATTAAGTTGGAAACAAGGGGTTTTTCGTTTTAATTTTTAAAGCAAACTATGACTTTGGAAAATAGAGAATGTGTTTATCTTGTTGAAGATAAGCCCCAATGTCAGGATCTTTCAAGCAAAAACAGGAAGTTTTAGAATGAACTGAGTTCCACCTTCCTGAAGAGTGAGTGTTCATTGCTGCCTAGAAAGACCTGAATAGGGAAAAACACTGACATCTATTGGTGAAGTGGGAAGCTACAGCAAGAGTTATTATTTCAGTTTGACAGCTGTCAAAATGCTCTCAAGAAAACAAATGCAAGTGCAGGCAACTAATGTGCAAAGAAGAATGTCAGCTGATCAACTTAGAGACGTTAAATTAAATGAAACTATTACAGAGGAGAATACATAAATAAGAGAAGATGGGAATCAAATAGGACTGGGTTTTAAACAGAACTCAGAAGCTGAAGGTAAAGTTATAAGATTTTTCCTAACTCAGACACAAACTGACATGAAACAGCTGAATGAGAAAATGGAACTACTGGAGGAAAAGATACAAAAACTGGAAGAAATGACTCAGAAATTAATAATGGACTGGGAGCAAAATTTGGATGCAGTGATCTTACGTGATCTTAAAGATCTACTGCACTATACTGTTATAGCGCTATTATTCCACTTTCTAAATCCTATGGAATCCTGGGGTTTGCAGTTTAGGGAGAGACATTTAGAATTCTCAGCAAGGAGCTCTTTGGCCTCAGTAAACTACAAACCCTAGAATCCCACAGGATGTTGAAAGTGGAATAATAGCACTATAACAGTATAGTGAGGAAAGGTCCCAAGTTCTTCAATTACATTCTTTAAACAAAATGAAGATTATGGCAAAGATGCCATAATTTTAAAAGATATTCCTGTTTGAATTTTGAGGAGGACAGAATATGCTTTACTGACTGACAAACTGAAGCAGCAAGGGATCCTTTTCACATGGGAAAATCTGGAGGGGGTTACACTGTGGTATAGAAAGCAAAGATTTAACCTCACGCAGTGGCAAAAACATTTTTTTTTTTTTTGGCAGAAACATAGAAAAGGCTTTGAAGGAGATGCCTCAAGAAAGAGAAGAGGAGAAAAAGTTACAGATCAAAGTTCCCAAGAAGAGAGAGTAATGGAGAAGAAGTGAAAAATGGATATAGATTCTAATGCAGAGGCCTAAAAATGGCTTTAAATTTTTTTATCATAGAATATAAAAGTAAGATTTTTCAGTACCTGGAAAGATAAAAATTGGATTTGATTTGTTTACAAAAAATGCATATACTGGAAAAACAGATAATAAATATTAGTTAAATCTCAAAGTGGGGGAAGAATTTATTTCATCTTTTGACAACACAAAAAGCGGAATGGTGATTTATGCTGATCCAAAATTTGCCTCAGGAAAAAAAATTGAAGATTTTAATTGTTGCTTTGTAGCAGTTGAAATACAAATTCAAGGACAAAAAATTTTTTTGTTCCCGCCCTACTGAGAATAAACCTCCCTTATTTGAAAACTACTTGAAAAAAATTGTAATTTTACTATGACAACTTTATTTTTTCATTTTAAAAGGAAAAGAAAGGCAGAACTTTCTAAAAGAAAGGCAGAACTGGCAGAACACCGTCTTTGATTCAGTTTTCTCCACAAGGAAAAAAATATTCAACCTGGGAGGTGGGGAGCAGGTGGGAAAGTGGGGGAATGAAGCACAGAATAGTAGAGAAGTAGTATAGGAATACCTGGCTATTCTAAATGAATTCAAGTCTCCAGGGCCACAAGAGCTACATCCAAGGATATTAAAAGAACTGGCAGAAGTAATTTCAGAACTGTTGCTAATAATGTTTGAGAATTCTTGGAGAATAGGATGAGTCCCAGCAGACTGGAGAAGGGAAAATGTTGTCTCCATCTTCAAAAAGGGAAAAAGAGGACCCAAATAATTATTGTCCAGTCAGCCTGACATCAATTCCTGGGAAGATTCTAGAGCAGATCATTAAACAGACAGTCTGTAATTATTTAGAAAGCAATGCTGTGATCACTAAAAGTCAACATGGGTTTCTCAAAAACAAGTCATGTCAGACTAATCTTATCTCTTTTTATGATAGAGTTGCAAGTTTGATAGAAGAAGGGAATGCTGTGGATGTACCATTTCTTGACTTCAGTAAGGCCTCTGAGAAAGTTCCCCATGACTTTCTTGCAAAGAAGCTAGTAAAATGTGGGCTAGACAGGGCTACTATTAGGCAGATTTGTAAATGGTAGACTGACTGAACCCAAAGGGTACTCACCAATGGCTTCTCTTCACCCTGGAGAGAAGTGACTAGTGGGATACCAAAGGGTTTGTTCTGGGCCCAGTGATATTCAACATCTTCATCAATGACTTGGATGAAGGAATAGAGAGCAAGCTGATCAAATTTGCAGATGATACCAGATTGGGAGTGGTTGCTTCCAGAGGACAGGATCAAAATTCAAAATGGTGTCTAGATCGAGGAAAGTAATAGTGCCACTGTATTCTGCTTCATTCGGACCTCATCTGGAATACTGCATCCAGTTTTGGGCACCTCATTTCAAGAAGGATATTGACAAGCTGGAACGTGTCCAGAGGATGACCAAAATGGCAAAGAGTCTGGAAGCCATGCTCTATGAGGAGCGGCTTAGGGAGCTGCGTATGTTTAGTCTGCAGAAGAGAAGGTTAAGAGGGGGCATGATAGCCATGTTTAAATATTTGAAGGGACGTTGTGTCAAGGAGGGAGTGGGCTTGTTTTCTGCTGCTCCAGACACTAGGACAAGGAGTGATGGATTCAAACTACAGGAAAAGAGATTCCACCTGAACCTCAGGAAGACCTTTCTGACTGTCAGATATGTTCAGCTGTGGAATACACTACCTCAGGGTGTGGGGGAGTCTCTTTCTTTGGAGGTTTTTAAACAGAGGCTGGATGGCCATCTGTTGGGAGTGCTTTGATGTGTGTTCCTCTTTGGCAGGAGGTTGGACTGGATGGTCCTCGTGATTTGTTCCAACTCTATTACTCTGTGATTCTGTGGTTCTCTTCACAGGTGTAAACATCCTTGACATATAAATCTACTACTCCTTCTTTCTTGCTCGGTCTATTTCTCCAAAATAGGTTATACCCCCAGTTACTACATTCCAATCATGATACTCATTTCACCAGGTTTCAGTGATTCCTATTATATCATATTATTTTGCTGCATTAAGAGTTCCAAATTGTACAATGTTGAGGAAGTGTATCTACTATTACATTTTATAACCATCAACTAGGGAGCTGCAAGTCATATGTATACCATTTTATCCCTACTTTCATGTTAGTTTAGTTTTGTCTTATGTCTCTTTAGATTAAGTTATTTTTTGTTTTTGTAATGTTACATATCTCCCTATGTGTTGTTTTATGTATTTATGTATGTATTTATATATAATCCTCAAATTCTCTTGTATGTTGAATTCCATGGAACCCTAGCTGCCACCACCAGCACCCATCAGAACTATTTTACTTCCCATTTACTATAGATGGGGACTATCCCCATCGTCTCTAAAACAGTCATTTCCAAGCATCCTCTGAGTTTTTAACAACCTTAAGGGCTTCTCTGATTATTTAAAAACAGTTCTAGCAAAAACACATTAATTACTGCCTCCTTCAGAAACTAAAGAAAATTGAAAAGCAAAAGCACAAACCCCTTACCACTGCTTGAGAGTAAGAGGAGTGACAAGAAGAATATTCTTTCACAGACTGCATCTAGGAAAACTGCTATTAAAGGAAAAATTCTATGCCTGCTGAAATAGTCAGTTCTATTTGGGGCTGACGATTTCAAGTATGCTCACCTTACAAAGCACTCAGACAAGACAAAGAATTTATGAGTGGAAATCTGTAACTGGTCAAATGCAGATTGGGGGAAGAATTTGATCAGGACTGTGATTCTGGAAGAAAAATCTTTTCAAATCTTTTCCCCCTGCATTTTGGCCCAACTACAGTTTGTACAATAGGCCAAATTACAGTGCTATTGCTCTGATCCAAATTGGTCCACTAGTTATGATTGCATGCTCCCTTTCAAAACTGATCACAAGTCTTCCAGCCATACATTTGATTAGGCAATATACACTGTCATATCCTGATGGACATATGACTCATCACTCACCAGCAACATTTACTTGATCTATGGAAATATTCTCAACATCAGGGACCTCCTCATATGGTGCCCTGTGCTCTGCCTGAGGCAGGTGGACTCGGCTCAGATCTTGATCTGCTGATGCCACTTGCTTCGCAGTGAATAATGCAGTAGCTCCTGGGACTGTGGTTTTGGTAAGTTGAAGTGGACAAGAACTAGCTGGCACACCTTGATTCTGAGTAATTTGCACATGTTCTGCAGAGTAATATCCCCCTCCTGAGCTGGAAAGTGGCATCTGTGTGCAAAGCTGACTGCCAAGTGGAGCTCTCTGCATACAAAACTCATTCCAGGACACAGTCTGAAATGCAGGCATATAACCTAGATATAAAGTAGAAGCAGAGAAAGGAAAAGAGAAAAAAGACAAAGGTGGTTTGTAAATACAAAAAGTACAAAATAATTAAAATGTAAATATAAAAATGTACCACATGCCATAAAGAAATAGCATCAACAGAATTAAAGCTGTATCTTAAAAAAAATATGGTAAATGTCTGTGAGGCTGAAAAAGCAATAAAATAGGCGCCATGAAAATCTCTCTTGTGACAGCATTCCAAAACTGAGGTATAATTATCAAGATGGCCCTCAGTCTGGTAGTGAAACATCTCACTTCAGATGGCAGTGGCAACCACGGGAGACCTTCAACTGAAGAAGGAATGTACAGGTAAGTACATATAAAAACAGTCCATACTTGAAGTCATACTATTATATAACAGGGAAACAGCATAAAACAATTCTTTTTAGCAAATTTAAATTAATTTTAAAATATATATTAATGTTTTCTTTACCAAGCAGAGACCTTCAGTTACCAGACAGTCTGAAAAAGTTGTAAATAAATAGAGTTAAAAGACAGGCTTACACCTCTTTTCTAGGAGGACTAAATTGTTAGCCATTTGATTTCTTTCTGTCTCTCTGTTTTCCTCGCCATTAATGGCATCTGTTCCGTAACAGAGAATCAGCAATATTGTATAGAATTTAGTTAACTGACACTTACCTGAGTTCCCAGCTGATGGCTGTATTAGAAGATGTCCTCCAATATGATTCTGTAGATACCCTGGAGGAGCTTCTGCTGTTCCATATGTCACAAGCCCACCGTTGCCAGGCACGGAGAAAAAAGATGTGCTGGATTTATTGGGTGTAGCTGGTGTGAGCTGTACATTGGGCAACATGCCACTAGAAAGATGGATTGGGAAGTGGTGTAATTGAGACATCTGGTGTTGAGGGTGTTGGCTCAACTGGAACATTCTTGACTGACTACTTGAGTGATAGTATGGGTTTTCTAGGTTGGTTGTAGATTCCAATTGCTCAGATAAATTGCAGTGCACAGGAGAGATGATACTGGGATAAAGAAGAAATAGTTCACAGGTCATTCTTTAGAATTATAGCCCTCTCTCTCCACATTGGATCAGAAGATTTGGTAACCACAAGGAAGATTCATTCTAATCTGCTGTGGAGGAGGCATCCAAATGGCTTGAGGTCCCTCCTACCATCTAAGAAGGCAAGGATTATATGACCACAGCTTTTGATCAAGGATGATCCTCATCTCCTCCTTTGGTTCCTTTCATGGCTAAGCTAAGAAAAAACTTGCTATCCTTGCAAAAACACAGCTATAGCTGCAAGGACAAGGATATTACACAGTAAAGCTGGAGTATGCAGGCAGCTGGACTAAGGATCTAGTGGCATAAGGATCTAGTGACTCACTTATCTCTCAGACTTAGCCTTTCCTTTTAGGTTACAGTTGAGATTCAGGCTGTCTAACCATTTCAGCTGAATTCCAAACTATGTGAGTCTTAGAGGTTTGGAGAGCCATGGCCAGTACAGGGCTATTAAAATCACTGGGGGCTATTCTGACCTTATTTTCCATAGAATCCTATTCAAGGACTACACCAGGAGAAAGATCCATCACTCCGGAAACCACAGGGAGTAGAGAGGAAAACCCTTAAGCATAGAATGGATTATAAGAAAAGTGAGTCCATTAAGAACATTAGGAAAAACTTCCTGATAGTAAAAGTAATCTGATGGTGAAACAGACTACCTTGGAAGGTTGGAAACTTCTGCTTTGGGGGTATTTAAATGCAGGATGGATAGCCTTTCTCAAGGAGGCTTAAATTGTGGCTTCCTGTATGCCAGAGGGCTGGATGTCCTTGAGGGCATCTAGATTTGATTATGGGATAGTTAAGCAACTTATTAGGTCCATCAACAAAGGGGAAGGTGCACTGATTCAGGGAAAGCTGAGACCTAGAGATGAATTGATAAAACCCAGCCCAGCAGCCAAAGAAACAATAAAGAAATGGTGGATACATTTATTTGCAAATAAACTTAAAATATTAAGTAAATATTCTTAAAAATAGACAACTTGCCTATACTCTACTGAACGTCATGGTAGGCTTATATCACACACCTTAGGCACAGTGCTCACCAAAACTATACACTGGCATATATAGCGATTTCTCTGGTTCACAGAGAGATGTATCCCTGTGAAGATTCCTGAAATCTCGCCACTTCAGGATGACTCTCAACTGCTGGGAGAGAGGCATGCTAAAGTGGCATTTTAGGCAATTATGTTTTGAAATGGCAGAAGGATCTATTCTGGAAGACAGGAACGTTAATGAGACATGATAGTCCCCAATGAAAACATGAAGGGTGGAAAGTAACGCCTTATTTCCAGTCTGAGACCAGAGATAGCAAAAACATTCTCCATGATCCCTCCATGTCTCTCTGTCTGCAGAGACACAATGACTAAAATGGAAGGCTGGGCTTGTAGTTAGCACTCATCCCATTGATATCATCCAGTTTACTAGCTTCATCTTGAGGTTCATCTGGCCTCATGGCAAATCCTCTTCTGCACCTTTTCTTTGGGGTTCACCCTGCCTCCAAGCTCCATTTTATACAGGTTGGTTTATTTTTATTGGAAATTACATTCTCTCTTCCCCACCTCTTTAGATAGGATAGCCTCTCAACTGTCAGTCTGTGTGTATATTTAAAATTATTGGCTGAGGCATCTAGACTTCACACTCCAGAGTCTGTGATTCACTTAGATTAGCAGGCCATGCCTCTCACTCTGTCTCTAAGATCTCTGTTCTCTTTTGACCACATTCATTCTATACAGCTAACACACGTACTGATCTAATTGCTCTGCTGTCAACTGATCTCCACTGTAACTTCTCAAATATGCTAAGCGTAACTCTAAACTAATTAGCTGGTGATGGATGTATTATTATAATATTTTTTTAATAAATGTTTTCTTTTAAATTTTAAAATCTGCTGTCTGCCTTGTCTTCTTCAAGTCAGCCATCATTTTAAGAAGCCATACCTAAATTGGGAAACACCTTTCTCTGTAACTCTATTAGAGTGACCATAGGACTAATAACCTGGGTAACTCTCCACTCCCAACAATTTTTATGAAATCAAAGTATAAAATCAAAAGGAGAGAAGAAAGATCTGGGACTTTCCAATCAGTCTGGATGTGCAGTTTTGTTCAGCTGAGAAGAGCTGAGCAACTTTAAAGTGACCTCCGCTGGCTAAGTGATAGGTGTGCAGAGAAGAGCTTGGAGGCCTTATAGTACACTGAAAGTGGTCAGCTTGAAATATGTGGGGGCATTTCTACTTAGACTCCTAATGTGGGCTGAAAGGAAAGCTATAGTTGCTATGTTTGAAGAAAATATTTTAAAAGTTAGAAGTGGCTGTCCCAGACTCAAACTATAGAAAAGTGTTATTTTCTATAAGGACCTTGTTCAAAAGGTCCTTGGACTTCTTCACAATTTCAGAAATATCACTGGTTACAAGTTAAATAAAGAGAAATGATTATTAATCACACAAAAAAAATCTCCCAATCACCAGAAATAGAATTATCGGAGAGGTCGGGCTTCAAATTAGTTAATAAAGTTAGGTTTTGGGGTATAATAACTTCCAAAAATAATTCAGATTTATTTGATAATAACTATAAGAAATCATGGAATGGAATAAAGGAAGATTTAAGGAAATGGAATAAACTGAGATTATCCTTATTAGGTAGAATTTCTATTTTTAAAATAAATGTCCTGCCACAATTTCTATTTCTATTTCAAAATCTCCCAATAATATTGAATGAAAACCTTTTAAAATTTGGGACAAAGAGTTATCTAAATTTATTTTGGGATGCACAAAAACCTAGAATTAAATGGAAATACTTGAAAGATGTTAAAGAAAAAGGGGGGATGGGCCTGCCTGATTTAAAGGTCTACTCTACTTCCTGCCTCTCTTGGTAGCAGACTGGATTACACCATCTAGTTCAAGACTGGTCCAGAGGAGGGCAACCAAAATGGTGAGCGGCCTGGAAGCCATGCCCTATGAGGACAGACTTAGAGAGCTGGGTATGTTTAGTCTGCAGAAGAGAAGGTTGAGAGGGGACATGATAGCCATGTTTAAATATTTGAAGGGATGTCATGTCGAGGAGGGAGTGGGCTTGTTTTCTCCTGCTCTTGAGACCAGGACAAGGAGCAATGGATACAAGCTGCAGGAGGGGAGATTCCACCTGAACCTCAGGAAGAATTTCCTGACAGTCAGGGCTGTCCGGCAGTGGAATGTGCTGCCACGGAGTGTGGTGGAGTCTCCTTCTTTGGAGGTTTTTAAGTGGAGGCTGGATGGCCACTTGTCGGGAGTGCTTTGAGGTTCCTGCATGGCAGGGGGTTGGACTGGATGGCCCTTGTGGTCTCTTCCAACTCTACATTTCTATGATTCTATGATTCTATGACTGTTGAATTGAATCTTTATTATGGCTGGCATGCTTATCTCTGGTATGAAAAACACAAGGTAAATGGAAGTCTATGATCATTTCATTAGAAAGGATCTTTTTAGAGTATGGCTAAAATATAAGAATAAATTTTATCACTTGTTTCCATTCTGGGTTTCACCTCACAAAGCCCTTTATAGGTTAGAAAGACTGTAACTAAATAAATGGATCACCTATAAAGATATACTTAATCAACAGAAAATTGCACTCAAAGAGGAGTTGATACTACAGGGTTGCACCTCTCACTGGTTATTGTATAGACAGATGGTTGAGAGGTTCAAAATGTATAACAAAATGTTGGGCATTTCATTAGATGAAACAGAATTTGATAAAATAGTAAAACCTGGAGTAGCCAATTTGTTAAGTAAGATTTATAAATCTTACTTAACAAATGGGTTAAGTAACAAATCTTTATGAATCTGGAAAGAGAACAAGGTGTTGTGAAGGTCAACATGATTAAATGGGCTCAGGATATTGGATACCCTATAAACCTGGACCAATGGGAAAAATCATGGTCCCTAAATCAGAGTTTTACAAGATGCTCCAATTTCAAAGAAAACTATTTTAAATTGTTCTGTAGATTGTATTTGACCCTCGTGTGATAATGGGGCTTCCCATTATCTAAGCTTAGCTAAAAGGGGGATACTTACCTCTTCAGGTAAACCAAGGGTTAATGAGGTGTTGGGATTAGATTACATTTTAGTGCGGGTCAACATCACAGGTCACAGGGTGAGAATTGACCAGTCAAAAAGGAAAGAGGTGAGCATCTTCGGGATGCTTCGAGATGCTTCCAGGGAGAAGTTATAAAACTTCTTTGGAGGCCATGCGGAGAGAGAGAACAAAGAGACAACCGAGAGAACAAAAGGGACATCCTAGAGATGGGATCTGTGCCAGTAGTAGGCCTGGCCTCACCTCCTGGCCACATTCCTCTTTTAGACCATCTAAGACAGTGAACCTAATTGTGAGTAACTAGTAATAAGATAGTTAGTCGCGTTAGGGCCGTTTATTATTTTGGAGTTGGCTCATCTAAAGAATGTATCTGTTTTTGTAACTACTTGTAACTTAAGCATGCCTGGGAGGGGGGAGCCTCTCATGTGTATTATTGTCTTGTTTATTTGTATGCCTTGAATAAATGCTTTTTCTGTAAAACCTCTGTCTTCTCCATTTCCACGCCATCCTTCGGCACAAGCTAGATAGGACTTCTCTCACTCAGAAGGGGGGAAGTGAGAGGGAAGGGAAGGTCCTTAGCATAGAGATTGTTAATTCTGGACAGGGTCTCACTGTACTGTTCAGCTGATTCATAATTCAGTGAGTGGTGGCAGCATAATTAATAACGCTGGAGGAATTACCAGCCTTTTTCAAAGATGAGAGTCAACCTTGGGAGGCTGGCATGAACTCCAGTGTGACACCTTATCCAAATAGCTAAAATGAATCATAACAATAATAAGATAAACTGTTGGAAATGTCAAGAGAGAGGGTCCTTCGTTCATATTTGGTAGAAATGTAAAATGTAAAAAATGTAAAATGTAAAAAAACTAAAAAATTCTGGGTACAAGTGCATGAACATATTATAAAAAATTTAGAACTCAATTTACCTTTTCCACCAGAGATTTATTTACTGATTTATTTACATCTTAGATAGTTTAGGCTTTCAGTCTAGGTATAAATAATCTAGAATTATATCATATATGATTTATGCTGCCAGAGTAATGTATTCACAAAAATGGAAGGACCCACATATTCCAACAACTGATGATTGGATTTTTAAATTGTATGATATCATGTATACGGACAAATTGACATTAATGCTGGATAATAAAACTAAAAGATATTTAAAACTGGAATGGAGTATTTTAACTCCCCTCCGGGAAACCAGATGGGGGAAGTTATCTGTAGCAGGGTTTAATGACTAATTCTCACATTGTTTAATCTTCTTTATTTTTATTCCTTCATTGTCGCTTTCTATTTTTTTTTTCCATTATGGTCTACGTCTCTTGACAAAGGCTTGGATTTGTAGGTAAAGAATCAATCAATTTTTTCTTAGATTTTTATTTATCAGGACCAGAGGAAAACTAAACAATCAACCAACCATGGAATGGATAGGAATGAACAGGAAGTGATTTTATTGGACATTATGTGATACTTGTAAGTGTCTAAATGTCATATTTGTTTCTTTTCCATTTTATTTGTTGACAATCCAATTAAGTTAATATATTTTCATTAGCAGTTATTACATTCTTTCTTTCTCTCTTTTTCTTTTAATTTTGATGTTTCTAGTTATTGCTAGATACACAGTTTGTGTAATTTTTTTGTTTTTTTAAATTTCTTATCAATTTTTCCAATAATTAAAAAAAAAAAGAAAAAGAAAAGAGTATCCAGGAAGCAACAAGTTAGAGGGGAAATCAGGAAACTGGAAACAATAACAAGGGAAAAAGGAAAGGACAGTGTTGAAAATATTTACATCCTGCTTGTCTGTGTTGCTCTACATTACCAGTGAGCCTTCTCCATACGTGGTTAAGTACAAAACTGACAGATATATAAATTATCTGCTAATTATATAATTAAACAATTGCATGGTTAATCTCTTTACAGTTAAGATAGTTTTTTGAAAAATGATATGAAAATTATATTGGTGAGGAGAGGAGAGAGGGAGGTTCACCCACAAGGATTTTCAAATGGTTGGCCTCTCCTTCTTCCCCACAACAGCCAGATTCTGTAAAACGATCTGGATGGTTAATTGCATCTTTCACTTTTGCTGGGGTAACAGGGGGCAATTTGGAAGCTGTGTTGGGTTTGGAGAAGTGGCGTTTCTCTTTTCTCCTCTTTCCTCTTTTTGTCTATACACAGTCAACCTACTCAGATCCTTTCTGTTCTTAACTGCCATCAAGTCAGCTTCAACTTATGGTGACTTTATGAATGAAAGACCTCAAGCCTTATCAACAGCCCTACTGACATGCTGCAGATTCAGGGCTGTGGCTTTCTTGATTGAGTTTGCCCAACTGTAACATGCTTTTTCTCTTTTACTACTGACTTCTACCCTACCATGCATTATTGCCTTTTTATAGAATCATAGAAACATAGAATTGAAAGAGACCACAATGGCAATCGAGTTCAACCCCCTGCCATGCAGGAACACACACTCAAAGCACCCCCAGCAAATGGCCATTCAGTCTCTCTTTAAAAGCTTACAAAGAAGGAGACTCCACCACACTCCAAGGCAGCATATTCCACTGGCAAACAGCTCTTACCGTCAGAAAGTTCTTCCTGATGCTTAGATGAAATCTCTTTTCCTGTAGTTTGAATCCATTGTTCTATGTCCTAGTCTCTGGAGTAGCAGAAAATAAGCTTGCTCCATCTTAAACATGACATCTTCAAATATTTGAACATAGCTATCATGTCTCTTCTTAACCTTATCTTCATTAGGCTAAACACACCGAGCTTCCCAAGCCCCTCCTCATAGGGCATGGTTTCCAGACCCTTTACCATTTTGGTTGCCCTCTTCTGGACATGTTCCAACTTATCAAAATCCTTCTTGAATTGTGTTGCCCAGAACTGGACACAGTATTCCAGGTGAGGTTTAACCAAAGCAGAATAGAGTGGTATTATTACTTCCCTTGATCTTGACACTATACTTCTACTGATGCAGCCCAGAATAGCACTGATTTTTTTAGCTGTTGCATCACACTGTTGACTCTTGTTCAGCTTGTAGTTGCCAAAAGCTCCAAGATCAGGTCTGCACAACAAATGGCCCTGGGGCTGCGTGCAGTCTGTCAAAGGATTTCATGTGGTCCACATCACTCGTGAATGCTAGGCCCAAAACAGGTTGCAGAAATTAGGTTGCTGATGGTTTTGAATGAACCCAGCTGGGTTCCACTCCCTCCTCCTTCCCTCCAGGGGGCAGAAGAGAGCCATATTGATGCTACCTTTTGCCCTCGTGCAAGATGGTGGCAGTTGCTTCTTCTCCTTCTGTTCCCTTTGGATAGGCGGTGAGGGTAGAAGTGCCTGGGAAAAGGAGAAGACCAGCTGGGGCTGGAAGGGGCAAGAAAGGAGGTGGTCTCCTCCTCCTTGAGCAAGCCAACATGGACTGTTACACAGTGAACTGGGACCCTCTGGGGGAAGCAGCCTATTACAGGTCAGTGTCCTCATTCACTCCCATCCCTCCTAAATTGCATTGGAAAAAATTAAATTGCATTTTAAGACTGCATTTTAAAATGCAATTTAGGTCTATTCTGGCATGCACTCTCATAAATTCTCCCCCCAACACCATCTGGAATTCCCCTTGTTTATCCTCCAAATCTATTTTCTTCCTCTTTCTCATAAATAATACTTTGTTTTCTGCCACCCCAAATTGTTCCTCTCCCCTTTGATCTTTTGCAAATCTTTTGCAAATTACACACTGCTGCATTTCTTAAGGCATAGCTCTCTTGTCTTTCCAATAATCACTGGTTTTGTGTAATCGCAACTTGCCGCATCTGCATTCTCAATCTTCTCATAACAGGTCAAGAGGGTAAGACAGTGGCCATTTCTGCCCTATACTGTTAGAGTGCTCTTACTCCACTTTCAACGTGTTATGGAATCCTGGGTTTTGCAGTTTAGGGAGGGGCCTTTAGAAATCTCAGCCAGAGAGCTCTTTGGCCTCAGGAAACTACAAACCCCAGAATTCCACAGGATGCTGAAAGCGGAATAATAGCACTATAACAGGGTAGGGCAGAAATAGCCAGTGTTGTCATTCCCCATGTTGTATATTGGTGGTGGTGGGTGAAATTTAAGGAAGGAGGTTTCTCTAAGATTGCTGGGTGAGAATGTAGCAGAGGCAAGATTTGAACTTTTCAGCCATGGAAAGCCACTGGGTGACCTTGGGCAGATCATACACTCTCAGCCTCAGAAAATCCAGTGACAGGTTTGCCTTAGGGATGCCCGAGGCCCTGACAGGCTGCTTAAGAGATTAGGGCCCTTTCCACACTACACTGTTATAGTGCTATTATTCCACTTTTATCATCTTGTGGAATCCTGGGATTTACAGTTTAGGGAAGTGTATTTTGAACTCTCAGCCAGAGAGCTCTTTGGCCTCAGGAAACTATAAACTCCAGAATTCCACAGGATGTTGAACATGGAATAATAGCACTATAACAGTGTAGTGCGGAAAGGCCCTAGGACACCGAGGAGGTTGCAAACTGCAGGAAAAGAAGTTCCACCTAAACATTAGGAAAAAAACTTTGTTAATTTCCCTTTTTTATAATGTGGTTTATTTTATTTGCAAAATAGTTTAATCGTTAATCATACTATAATTTATCCTGCAAATAGAAAACATTATAATAGCATTATTATAACTTTACTTGGAAAGTGAGGTGCTAAAAACCTATCTGCAGCCCGAAGACGTTTAGCCTATTTAATTTCGGCCCTTAGCTATTGCCAAGTTGTGCAGATTTGCCCTAGATCCTTTTCACACATACTATTTTCAAGCCAGATGTCACTTATCCTGTACCTGTGCATTTCATTCTTTCTTTATAAGTGTAGTATCCTACATTTCTCCCTGTTAAAATTCATTTTGTTAGTTTTGGCCTAGCTTTCTAATTCAGCGGCAACCTGTGCACTACAACTCAAGATGGAGAATTATAGGCCTGAGCATTTAAGAAAGAAAGCATCTTTGAACTGGACTACCAGAGAGCAAGCAAGATTAATAAGATGCTGTACAAGTACAAATTGTCTGGAGTTGTGGTATAGATGTCTTGGATACCGTGACATAAATGCCATGCTAGATCTGGAAAGAAATTATTTAGCCAATGTCATAAAGATAAAAGTATGCAATAATCACAACACAAAATGTGGAAACCGTGGAAACCCAAAAAGTACTACACCATCCATTCCCAAGCAGAGTGAAAACAAATCAAATAAACCACTAGAACTAGTCCACAGTGACTTGTGCGGGCCTTTTCAGATTTTAACTAAAGCAAGGAACTGTTATTTACTAACTTCTGTAAATTATTTTTCCAGGTCCTATATACTATCTGCTTAAAGGGAAAAGCCAGACCTTGCAGCTCCTGAAGGAAAATGTTGCAAGGGTGAATAAAAAGTTTGGCAAAAAACCTCAACCTCTTCTGACCAAGAATCGCACTACATGAACCTTCTACCGGGGAAGAAATTGAAAGATTGCCTTCAGCAGAAGCAAGTAAGTGGAGAAAGGCAGGACAACTCTGTTCACAAAAATCAAAACTGGACACTCACAGAACTGCCCAGAGGTAAGAAGTCACACTGGATGCAAATGAGTCTTCAAAGTCAATCAGAATTCAGAAGGAAAGATCTGGAGATACAAAGCCAGATTAGCAGCCAAGAGTTATTCAGAGAAGTATGGAGAGGACTATGATGGAACCTTCACCTCTGTGGTGAGGGATGCCACAATAAAGACATTCTTAAGTGTGGCAGCATCCAGAAAAATGTATGTCAAACACTTAGATGTCAAGTCAGTTTTCTTACATGGAGAAATCAAGAAATCTATTTTCATGGAACAACCTCCTAGATTTGAAAAAGCAGGAAACAAATTGCTTGTTTGCAAACTTCAGAAAAATATTTATGTTCTATTATAAGCTGCAGGAACTTGGAATGACAAGTTAAACAAGATGCTAATCAAAGAAGGCTTTAGACAAGGCAAAGCTGATCCCTGTCTCTACATACAATACTGACATAAGTTTTGGCTGATCAAAATGAAGCTGATTGCGAAGAAATCATAAGCCATCTAAATAAAGAAACTGAAGTGAAAAGGCTAGGAAATATCACTTACTCTCTGGAAATACAAATAAAAAAGAGGAAGTTGAGAGCTATCTCTCGGTCAAGATCAAAAGATTTATGAGCTCCTAGAACACCTAGGACTCAAGGAGGCCAAGGCAGTGGCCACGACTATGGAAACAGATTACCTCAAGATGGATGAACACAATGAGCTTCTATCAAACAGTAATCAATACAGAAGTGCTATAGGAAAAATTATATACCTAGCCACTACCACAAGGCCAGATATAGCCTCAGCAGTTGGAATTCTTTGAGGAAAATCCAACTCACCAAGTAAAAGGAACTAGAATGCAGTGGAAGGAGTGGTCAGATACTTAAAGGGTAACACACAGTTAAAGCTAGAAGCCACCACCAGACTAGTAGCTTACACAGATGCTGACTGGGCTGGAGACCCTACAGATCCCAAATCTACCAGTGGGAACCAGTTCTTCTATGGAAGTGCAGCAGTTAGCTGGACAAGCAAGAAATAAGATGTTATAGCACTCTCTTCTACTGAAGCAGCTTATGCATCTGCTACTCAAGCATGCAAGGAATTTATGTGGCTATAGCAATTGCTAGAAGTACTTGGAACAGCTGAACCAAAGGCTATAGGTCTTCTAGAGGACAACCAAAGAGACATAAAACTCTCACAGATTGGGAGGGTCAATACATGGACCAGGTACATTAATGTTAAATATCACCTTTTGAGAGATCTGTAAGAAAAGAAACTTAATGAAATGAAGCACTGTCCATCAAAAGACAAGACTGCAGACATTCTCCCCAAACCACTTCCTAGAGACTACTTCCAGTTCCTGAGAGGGAGACTGAATCTTGTGAATTAAAACAAGCATCACTGAGAAGTGGTGTTGGAAGGAAAGAAGTATCAATGCTTGTATAGAATGATTACTCAAAGGGAGCTCTAGAAAGCATGCCTGCCCTTTTCTTTCACTTTCTGTTTCTTTCTTTGATCTATCTTCTCAAGCCTTTTTGCTTCCTACCTGTCTGCAGAAGACACTTCACCCTTCTTCCGTAAGTTAGTTCTCATCTCCCTTTGTCTGAAAGGGAGAATCTATAAGGCTTCTGACTCAGGATGCCTTGCACTCACTCATGAGAGCCAGTTTTTGACAGTTCTTCTACTGAAATTTAATTAATCTCTTGTCCATCTCCTTTCCTATCCCTGATGGATTTCCTAAAACAACAAATCTAAATTTTTCCTTTTTTTCTCTTACAAGTGAATCCTAAGTATTTTTCTCCTATTTACTATCAGAAATTCATATGGCATTGGCTAAGCTGCACTCTGCTTGATATAGATACCAAATACTCTTACAAGTTATCAACCCAGGCACTGTGCTAATGCATTTTTTTCTGAGCTTTTAAAACAGGAGAGTTTTAAGTGAGCAGAAATGGTTCAAGCCAGCACAAATGGCATGCTTTGATTCCCAAACTGCAATCAGACTATTTTCTTTCATGGCGGTACAAAATTGAGGCTCAAATGGAGGAGGAAGGAATATTGGAAGAAATATTGAATATTGTTTACTACCAAAAACTTATATGGCACTGGCTATGCTTCATTTTGCTTGATATAGATAGCAAATACTCCTACACTTCTCACATTCCTATAATATGTATTGTACAGCTTTAGACTTTCCTTTTGCCTCTGAGCACATCAACAGTTGAATATCCTTTCGACTTGAGTCCAGTGGTGTCATTAGCCACAGTGCTACTCACACTTGTCCTCTGCTCTTCCCTAGAAGCTCGCTGAGTGCTTTCCAACCTGGGAGTCTAATGTTCTGGCACTATATCTTGTTTCATTTGGATTGTCTCATTATAGGGTTTTCATGATAAAACCAGGTTTACTGTGCCTCCTTCTCTGCAGTACTAACAAGCCTTAGACATGGTGTCACTGCTGTCGTCTGTGTGAGATCCTCTGCCAGTGTCACTCCCAGTGCTGATGCTGCCCAGTAGCTGCTCGACTTATTTAGCACGGCTCCTCAGCACAAACCTAATAGCAGCACAACTACTATCAGCATAGCCTCTTGCCTCACAGGAGCAAGCAATCCCACCATGCAGGGAATAGTGTCATAAGGAACTATTTATTTATTTGAGTTTATGAGCTATGCATTTGAGCTTTGAAATTTATTTCTTCAAAGAAGTGTATACTTAACCTTGATACAAAGTATCCATGCGTAATATAAGGATTTCTTCACATAATGTGAATGGATTAAGATCATTTAAAAATGCTACAGAGTTATGAAGAAGATAATAGAACAAAATCTTGACAAAATATTGTTACAGGAAACACATGTTAAACAACAACAATATAAATAAATAAATAAATAAATAAATAAATAAATAATAAACTGGAACTATCTCAGAAGCTTCTTAGGGAGTAATTTGTCATGCATGGGACAGCAAAGATTGGGGGATTGGCATTCTATTAACTAAAACCTGTCATTTGTGGTAGAAGCAGACTTACAGGATAAAGATAAGGAATATGTGTTTATTAAAGGAAGACTGGGAGAAAATAAATTCACAGTTCTTACTGTGCCCCAAACAAACAAGTTTCATTTATGTATAATTTATTTTCTAAATTTCAGGGCGTTGCTAAAACACACATTATCTTCAGTGGAAGGTTCATGTCCAAAAAAAAAGAAAGGGAGAAGCACAAGCATGAGAAAACTGATAATTTAATTCAAAAACACAAAAAGACTGCCTGTAAAAAGGTTTGAAGTGAACTGTCTCAAAGCAGATCTAAATTAGAAGCACTTGATTTAGACATAAATGAGCTTAACATATCAAATCAGATCATATTATGAGTCTGGTAATACGAACTCTAAATTGTTGTCAAATGTATTAAAAAAGAAGTTAATTATATAAATGATCAAAAGTTTTCCAACACAAGAAGTTCACTTAACTACTGACCCAAAACTAATTAATTCTAGCTTCACAAGCTATCTTTTTAATGAAGATCTTTACTCTTTTGAATTAGATGAGGAAAATTTTGATGAGTTATTACATCATTTGCTAACAAGTTATATTAATGCAGATGAAAGAAATTATCTTCATGTTGCTATCACAGAAGACTAATTAAAATTAATAATTAAAATATTAAAAAGGATGGTTTCCCTAGTGCAGTGGTTCTCAACCTGTGGGTCCCCAGATGTTTTTGGACTTCAGCTCCCAGAAGCCCTGAGCATTGACCATAGTGGTTGGGGCTTCTGAGAGCTGAAGTCCACAAACATCTGGGGACCCACAGGTTGAGAACCACTGCCCTATTGAATTCTATAATGTTTTTGAAACTACATTAATGGCCATTTAAAAGCATAGTTTACATCTCTGGAAGCCTTCAGACATGATCTTACAGATCCTAGAAGAACTGAGAAGTTTTAAATAAGAATAACTCTAAGATAAGAGTTGAAAGATACAACAGCGAAAGTAAAGACAGATATTAAGAAAGAACCGGATTATTTAGGAAAGAAAATAGAGAAAGTTATAAAAGATATAACTATGATGAAATCAGATATAGAGAAATTACAAGACAACATCAAACAAATGGAAACAGACACAAAAACAATTAAGGAAGCAGAGTCATGATGAATAAACAATTAGTCTTCTGGAATTGAGATACTGGGAGAAAGGTCTAAGAGGGATACTAGAGACCCCAAAGGAAAACTTATATGACATACTTATTCTGGCACAGGCCTCCTATGCAGAGATTCCAGAAGACAACTTGGATATGGATATTCACAGAATTTTCCTGACTAATTTGAAAGTAGTCAAAGATAAAAATTGGCCAAGAGATGTACTCATTTGCTTGACAAGCACAAGAACCAAAGAAAGGATCTTGCAAAAAAAGCTAACTAATTGACAAAAGGGCAATTAAAATACATAGATATTCCCTTCTCAATTTTGAATAAAAGGCAAGATTAAAAACTCTTAACACAACTTTTACAAAAGAACAAAATAAAGAAAGAATAGAAGGGAAGAAAGAAGAGAAAGGATTTCTTTTTCTTACAGACAAAGGAGATATAAAATCAATACTTTAAGTAAAGCAAAAGAATTGTGGGAAAAGCTAAAAAAAAGAATTAGAGAAAAATTCACATTTAGAAGGAAAAAACAAAGAAGGAAAAGACAAATTTGGTACAAACATCAATCTGATTCAAGAGATATCAAAAAAGGAAAATGAAATGGATTCTGACCTAAAGGAAGAAGAACAACACAGAGAATTGTTAGAAATACAAATAAATGAAGATACAAGCTAAGAGATAATACAATTATTAGAGACAATTAAAGAAATAAGAATAAAAGAAATAAGAGAAATCAGTAAAAAATATCAACTTTCAGTCTTGGAATGTTAAAAGCTGTAAGTCCACTTTTAAAAGAAAATAAATTTTTCATTATTTAGAAAAAGCAAAAGTAGATCAGAATATGAAGCACAGACTCAATTTTTTTAAAACAGAAACCCTAATCTAAGAAAAAGCTTTATTTCAGTGTATAAAAAGAAAAAAAAGTGACAATCTATGTCAACTCAAAATTCCAGGCAGAAGAAATTTCAACAACCCCGAACGAGGTACAATTTCATGACATCACATTATTCATAGTGAGAATGTATGTGCTAACTGAAAAAAAGTTTGTTTTTTTTAAAATTGAAAACGAGATTATTAAATATTGCCAGGAAAGAAATCAAGAACATTTTCTACTGCTGGGCGACATGAATGGAGAAATTAACCTGCAAACAGATTGATCTTCACTGAAGTAAAACAAAAAAAACCAAGATAAATTGCCAATGAGCTTCTTCACATTAATGAATAATTTAATTCTGCTTGACCCATTCATAACAATTCTAGAAACACTATCAGAAGTATATGTTCAGACCTGGAGATAAAAGGAATAAACATAAAAGACTAAAGTTACAAATTAAAGGCTTACGCAGATGATTGAGTGATATTTCTGAAAGATACATTACAAAATATTGACTAATGGATAAGCTGAAAACATTCAGAGACACAGCCAGCTTTAAAATAAATAACAAGAAGATGAGAATTCTTACAAAAACTATCAAAAATAACAGGTTTCAAAACAGAGAAGAAGATAAAATATCTGGAAATCTGGATCACAAAACAAAATTCAGAACTTTTTGAGAATAATTATAAAACAGCATTGAAAGAAATTAGAAGAGATTTGGAGAATTTGTCAAATTTACAATTATCCCCATTGGGCAGAACTTCTGTAATAAAGATGAATATATTGCCAAAAATGAATTTCCTTTTTCAAAATTTGTGTATTGTCACTAATAATAAATGCTTCTCAGAATGGCAGAAAGACTTATCTAACTTTATCTGGAATGAAAAAACAAAACAAAACAAGAATAAAATGGAAAAACTTAAGTGACCAGAAAATGAGATCTATCTACCTCTATACATACATACATACTATGCTAATGGATTAACATGGATCATTGATTGAATTAAACTACAATAAAAGAGGATCTTAACATTACAGGGCCCTGACCTCAGATTTGGCTGGCATGCTTACATTTAGTACTGAAAGGCAAAGATAGAATAGGATTTCCAAAAACCTTATATAAGAAAATATCTTTTAAACATTTGATTGAAAACTACAAATAAAATATACAGAAAAAAATCCCCAACGGGTTTCCCCTCATGAGGTTTTCTTTGGAGAATGGAATCACCCAAAAAGAAAGATGGAAAAGATACAAAGACATTTTTATCAAAGAAGACAACACAGAAATCAGATTACAGACAAGGGAAGAATTAGAAAATGAAGGATTTAAATGTCAATCATTATTATACATGCAATTAACAAAGAGATTTAAAATGGGTTTAAAATGGGAAGATTTCTAAAGAAGAAACAAACGAAACAGAAAAATCAATATTTGAAAATTTGAGACAGTTAACATCACAGTTTACAAAATAATTATCAGTCGAATTGGAGAAGAAACAGTACAAGAAGTGATGTTAAAATGGTCACAAAGTGTTGGCCATGCTATGCAGGTGAAAAACTGGAAGACCTGCTAGCAGAAAACACAGAAATATACAGCAGCCCAAAAGTGGAAAGAAAATAATTTAAAAATGGTCCATAGATGGTACCTTACACCTGATAAACCTAACAAAATGTACAAAAGAGGAAAAGATAATTGTTGGAAATGCAAGGAATCAAAAGGAATTTTTTTTTTCACATGTGGTGGTTGTGCCCACAGGGAAAAAATACTGGAGAAATATATATAAAATCGTGACTGAGATACTCCAACAAAACTTCCCAATGACACCTAAACTTTTTCTGTTAAATATGCTACATGAAATAGATGATAAACTTACAAAGAAGTACTGGAGAGTAATAATCTATATGATTACAACTGCAAAAAACCAAAAACAAACAAACAAACAAAACTGAATAGACATGGAAGGAAATTAAGAATGATCTCTAGAATTATCCTTTTTGGGTGGAATTGCTACAATTAAAATGTCACTCCTCCAGAAATTACTATTTCTGTTTCAGACAATTCCTGTGATTGCTAATGAGAGTGTGTTTAAAAATTGGTGAAAATATATTTCTCAGTTTATCAGAGAGGGAGGAAAACCCAGAGTCAAATATAAAGTTTTGTATGATGCAAAAGAAAGGGGAGGTCCAGGACTCCAAAATCTACACTTATATTTCAATTCTTGGTCATCAGAATGGCTCAAAGAATGGGTTAAATTAGATAATAATAAATTATTGGATGATGAAGGTCTTGCATTTGGATGGCACACTTACTTCAGCTATAACAAAGATAGAATTCACAGTAACTTGAACAACCAGTTTATAAGAAAATCATTATTGCAGATGTGGAAAAAATATAAAATGAGAATATATCCTAGAACAGCATTATGGTTTTTGCCCCATGAAGCCTTTTATAATAAATATATATATATATGCTGCATGGAAGATGGATATTATGTAAAGATTTGACAAAGATTCAAGAAAACAAATTGGACTTCAAGACCCAGGATGAAATCAGAGAAGATGGAGTAAATTGTAATTGGCTATTTTCTTCATCAAGACTTGGATGAAGGAATAGAGAGCATGTTCATCAAATTTGCAGATGACACCAAATTGGGAGGGGTTGCTAATACACCAGAGGACAGGATCAAAATTCAAAAGGACCTTGATAGATTCAACAGAGAGAAGTGTAAGGTCCTACACTTTGGTAGAAAAAATGGAATACAGAAATATAGGATGGGGGACACATGGCTGGATAGCAGTACGTGTAAAAGAGATCAAGGAGTCTTAATAGACCACAAGCTGAACATGAGTCAGCAGTGTGATGCGGCAGCCAAGAAAGGCAATGCAATTCTCGGTTGCACCAATAGGAGTATCGTGTCTAGATCGAGGGAGGTACTGGTACCACTCTACTCTGCTTTGGTTAGACCTCATCTTGAATACTGTGTCCAGTTCTGGGCACCCCAATTCAGGAAGGACATGGTCAAGCTGGAGCAGGTCCAGAGGAGGGCAACCAAAATGGTGAGGGGCCTGGAAGCCATGCCCTATGAGGACAGACTTAGAGAGCTGGGTATGTTTAGTCTGCAGAAGAGAAGGTTAAGAGGGGACATGATACCCATGTTTAAATATTTGAAGAGACACCATGTAGGGGAGGGAGTGGGCTTGTTTTCTGCTGCTTCAGAGGCCAGGACAAGGAGCAATGGATTCAAGCTGCAGGAAAGGAGATTCCACCTGAACCTCAGGAAGAACTTCCTGACAGTCAGGGCTGTCCGGCAGTGGAATATGCTGCCTCGGAGTGTAGTAGAGTCTCCTTCTTTGAGGGTGTTCCTGCATGGCAGGGGGTTGGACTGGATGGCCCCTGTGGTCCCTTCCAACTCTACATTTCTATGATTCTATGATTCTATTTTATAGGCAGTTAAAAGAGAAATGGAAAATAAAGAAGAGACTGAATGGATTTCAAACAAAGAAAACAGAATCTGATGAGATATTATTTGATGATAAACCAAAAGTTATATTGGATATATATAAATTACTTTTGAAATCGTATACAGAAGAGAAGACCAGCAGTACAGGAATACCTGGCTACTCTTCATGAATTCAAGTCACCAGGGTCAGATGACCTATATCCAAGGGTATTAAAAGAATTGGAAGAATTTCAGAACCACTGGCAATAATCCTCAAGAGTTCCTGGAGAACAGGAGAAGTTCCAATAGACTGGAAGAGGGCAAATGTTGTTCCCATCTTCAAAAAGGGAAAAAAAGAGGACCCAAACAATTACCACCCAGTCAGTCTGACATCAATACCAGAAAAGACCCTAGAGCAGATCATTAAACAGACATTCTGTAAGCACTTAGAATGGCATGCCATGATCACTAAAAGTCAACATGGGTTTCTCAAAAACAAATCATGCCAGACTAATCTAATCTCTCTTTTTTTTTTTTTTGATAAAGTTACAAGCTTGGTAGATAAGGGAATGCTGTGGATGTGGTGTATCTCAATTGCAATAAAGCTTTTGACAAGATCCCCAATGATATTCTTGCAGAAAAGGCAAGAAAATGTAGATTAGACAAAGCTACTGTTAGGTGAGTTTGTAATTGGCTGAACAGCAGAACAGAAAGGGTGCTTACCAATGGCTCCTCTTCATCCTGGAAATAAGTGACTAGTGGGGTGCCACAGGGTTCTGTTCTGGGCCCAGTGCTATTCACCATCTTTATCAATGACTTGGATGAGGAAATAGAGGCCATGCTCATCAAACTTGCAGATGACATCAAACTAGGACAGATAGCTAATACCCTAGAGGACAGGATCAGAATACAAAATGACCATGACAGATTAGAGAACTGGGCCAAAACTAACAAAATTAATTTTAACAGGGAAAAATGTTAGGTATTACACTTAAGAAGAAAGAATGAAATGTACAGATACAGGATGGGTGATACCTGGCTTCAAAACAGTATGTGTGAAAGGGATCTAGGAGTCTCAGCGGATCACAGTGTGATGCAGCAGCTAGAAAAGCCAATGTGATTCTGGGCTGCATCAACAGGAGTACAGCGTCAAGCTCAATGGAAGTATTTTGCTTTGGTTAGACCTCACCTGGAATACTATGTCCAGTTCTGGGCACCACTGTTCAAGAAGGATATTGACAAGTTGGAATGCGTCCAGAGGAGGGAGATCAAAATTATGAAGGGTCTGGGGAGTTCTGGTTTGGTCGAGAGCTGGAAGACACGATCTTCTGAGACCCGCAAAGAAGATCGCCGCTGCTGCCAGTTACTGGATGAAAATCACTTCGCGATCCGGTTCGCTCTGTGCCTCGGTAAGAAGAGGACAACCAGAAGAAGATGAACAACCAGAAGCCAGGTTGATCCCGCCGAACACAATTGGATAGACCGTGGAAGCAAGACAACTGGACTGTCGCTGCCATTAGATCATCATTACAGCAGTAAGGAGTAGAGGGCGAGAATCTCCCCCTTGGAAGACTCCAGCCAACAGATCCTTCCGTAACAGAAACTTGACTGTGGGGACCTATGTTTGAAGGTTTGTATTAAAGTTCGAAGGACCTTGAGTGGGATCAGAATTTATCCTCTGACTAACTCCTAATTGCTTCAACCTCTTCATTCTGGAAAATTGTGGTAATATTGCCCCCATCCCC